>JAGDQP010049816.1:0-14404 GCA_022664845.1 Lepisma saccharinum | reverse complement strand
GGGGGGGGGGGATACTGACGGACAAATAGAATAGACTGTATAGCTTTCTCGTATGTATACGGGTGCGCTAACAAGGTGTAGCCACCTTTACAAACAAATGAAATATAAACAAAAATAAGTTAAATATTTACAAAAAATAATTACAATACCTTCTGGCGACTAGTGTAATATGATACTAAATAATTGACATTGGTATTAATGAAACTCTTTCAGAAAATTGGTTGGAGATATTCTCCCTTTTTATATTGTGGTATACATGCACAAAAGAAAGTGAAAAAGAAAACGAAAGAGAAAAATCATATAACCTATATATACAAGAGATTCCCTTGCCATAATCAAGTGCGTAACAGATGCACAACAACGTTGGTTCAGATTTGTTATCAACTCGTGACAAGAGACAACAGAGTGTTAGTTTATTCATACATACATTGTGTAGTGTTGTTGATGTGCCAATAATCTTGTCGTTGAGTCTTTAGTCACGAGATGATGATGCTGTTGTGTGGGTACAGATCGATAGACAGTTGACAACTAACGAGCAACACACACAAGCACAACTAAAACAATGATTTCATGCGGAGCAAAACAGTGTTTCAGTAAAACTGTTTACCAATTTTCTGTTTTAGGTCGGAAAAATGAGACAGAGAGAGAGAGAGAGAGAGAGAGAGAGAGAGAGGTAAATTACCATCGATTCGTTTTACCATAATACGTCGTAAAAATGCTGTGATAGTATGAAAAAAGGTAGCGAGAGAAAAAACGCATTATAACAAAACTACAACGCTAAAAATGGCCTCTTTTATACTGCAACAGGGTTTTAAAATGCCGTAACTGTAGCCTAAATCCATTCATTCGAGAGATTTTAAATACTGATATCACCAGTAATCAACAGTTTTAATTTTTATATCATGGAGTCTGATTATTCCTAGTTCTACAATCCACTTTACTATCTGTAGGCGGTATATGGAATATGAATGTATATGTATCTCAATTTTTCTACTAAACAGAAAATACCATCTGCAGATTAGTCTATAGGTGAATAAATATGTATGTTTATCTCCCAGTACGGAACTAAAATAATCGGATATTTCCTACACTAGATGATAGCACGTCTTTCTATTTTGATAATGCAATATTTTATTCCTTGTATGAAATTCCAATGCTGATCCTACAAATTCTAACTCAGAGAACTCAAACTTCCAGAGAAGACATTTCTTAACAATATAAAGTTTTCTGTCCACGCCGATTTATGGTTTTCGATTATTTTTTTTTTCATTGTTAAACTTCTTTTATGACTGAAGTGATTATCGAAAACTAACGAGTTAAACTATTTCAACAATGAACGATATAAAGAGTAAAATTGGCCCGGATAGAAGCTTTTAAATGGTAACGAAATGTCTTTTCTGGAAGTTTGAACTGTTTTTTATATCCCAGAGTTATAATAACCTTAAGTTAATAATTATTACATATAATCTAAGTTACGTTAATAGAATCCTCTTTTCTTTGTACGAGAAGTGTGGGATTGCCACTATATTTGTTCTTTTTGCCATGATAGCAGCATTATTTTGACGTTACGCTTATGCATAAGAGCGTGTGTATGAGGGAGAAAATGAGCTTCATACATACTATATGTGAATGGGACTTGTCGTTGATATCTTTGTGGACGCATAAAGCTTGAGTTACGAGAAAAATTCCTCAACAACAGAAGCATGTCAGAACGTACGATCTAAAGGATTTTTGCTGTTCTCACAACGCCACGAGAAATCCGCTTACAAGGATTACTTCTGCATTTGGAGGAGAAGACCGGGAAGCTGGAGGAGAAGCCGAGGAACGACATGAAAGCGCCATCCGTGTCGGCTCCCTCAAAACACAAAGGATTTTCCTAACTTTCTTCGTTCTTACGGCCATAGCAGAGTATCACGTGCATCCATGTCTCTGAGATGCATGTATATATATATATATATGTCACAACCATATATAAGTTTTAGTTTATCTTCTTTTATTTTTTTGACATGTTCTTCCCCTTTTTTATCAGGAATCATTTTCTCTTCTATAATGCTCGAAAGTTTTTGAACTCTTCCGTGCCAAAGAGGCAAGATGTTGTGATCAAACGAATCAAACATACAATACACTGTCTGTTGTCTGAAGATGTCAAAAAAACTGAAATAAGAAAATCAATGTCGCTGAAGATGATTGAGTCTCTTATTTCTCTTCAGAATGTTGTTAAAACGGATTACGTGCTTTCAAGTTTGGAAATTTGAAATGCGTTATTTTACTGGATTATTTTACGTCGAGAATTCAGAAACACTTAGTCAAAATCGATATCTGTTCTAGATGTTGAGAAGAGTATAAATACGTCGTTACATTGGACTATTTGCTTTCACTCGCAGGACTATATAACCTTCATTGTTAGGATTATTTCCTTTTACGCTGAGAAAACTAGAATGCATCGTTATAATGGTTCCTTTTCTTTGGCGTTGGAAACATAGAAATGTATCGTTCTAGTGCGTAATCATATTTTACGTTGAGAAAGAAGAAATACGTCGTTATTAGAGATTCTTCTCTTACAGAAATGTTGAAATACGTCGTTAAAGTGGATTATGTTCTTGCTCATTGGTATAGTAGAAATGAGGGGTTATAATAAACAAACAAAAAACAACAACGTAATTTTAATAAGATATTGGGTCTTCCCGATTGAGCACATGGTCAGCACGCTCGCTTTGGTACATGATCTCGGATCCAAATCCAGTGCGATCTTTGAACGTAACGTTTAATAAAGACTATATAGGTCCTGTTTGTGAAAGCTCACAAAGTTGTTTACGACGTTGACATCAAATCAATCAATCTTCTTATTGTTGACCAATTTTGAGATGCTTAGCCTGATGGTTACTGATGGTTAAACTCTCCAGTTTAAATTGAGTTCCACTTTCACGCGAATGGATTCATTTCTTGGATGCGAAGGAAGTCGTTTCTACTTTCTATGCAAGCAATCGTTCGTTGTTTATCTTAAGACATGAGTATTCATTATATAATTAGATAAAATTTTTAGGTTCAAATACTACATCATTGTGATTAATTATTTTATTTATCGTTGAGGACTTAGAAATGCGTCGTTACTAATTTTTAAGAAAGTAGAATTTTATCGGCACAGTTGTTTCATTTCTATTACGTTGAGTGAAAAGAATTATGGATTGTATTCTTTTACATTGGTGAAAAAATAAATACTTATTTCAATAACACATATTTTTATTTTAAGTTGAGATAGGTAGAAAAATATAATTATCTCTACTTTATATGGAAATGTACCATATACTCCTAGGTCCCTTTCCACATATTTGTCTCTCTCTCTCTCTCTCTCTCTCTCTCTCTGTATTAACTGTAAATTTTAATCTTTTATAACATCTACTATAGACACATATCTATAGAAAGATATGTGTCTGAAACTTAATCCAAACTCAGAGCGAACAAATTTTAGAAACCTTTAGTTTTAGAGTTTCCTCGTAAGTATATTGTCCGTTTGGTCTGCCTGTAACGCATGCTTCCATCTGAAAGAAAGCAGAAAGAGAGAAAAATTTGTAACTTCAGGTTTGAAATCAATGACACTCATTTATATTGCAGTTTTTTATTTAGGTCCCTGAAATTCGTCACATTACACTTGCATTTCCATTTCTTTACCTCCACTTCTAATACTTATAAAAATGCACTGTTTTCCTCTATAACTTTTGTACACGATATATCGTACTTGTATACACTATTTTAGTAACTAAAGTCTGTGTTTTCATTATATTTCATTCTAATATTCTATACAATTAACTAGCCTGCATTCATCTTTGGTGATGTCTACAAAATTGAGCTGAGGAAGTACTTAGCATTTAACGATATGGTTCGAAAGTAGTTCACCTAGTACCTAGCCAAAGAAGTAAAAAACGAAAATATAACTTAATACTTTATCATGTGGAAACTGTAGCGAAATATTTGCTAACTGTAAAAGCTCTTCCAATGTATTTGATTGGATTTGATTCGGTGGTTCTCACTTGATGTGCAAATACGTGTCCAAAACATTGACACTTTTTACCATTGAAACGGTAAATACTTTTAGACTCTGTTCTAATTGAAAACTTAACGTTTTATATTCCTACATAATCATACAACGTTTGAAGGTAATTGGTTTAACAATTCTCATATGACGCTCTAATATAACTTCTAAGCAATATCTCGTTACCATGTTGTCCACTCTTATCAGAATACAGAGTTTAGATGTAATCGGTCCAGCCGTTATTGAGTTATTAATGAACATATTTTTTTAAATACTATTACCATGGAGGCCATATTCGTTTTCGTTAATCTTTTATTCTATAAATCTTCTCCACTACAAACACTATCACTGTACTAAAATTAGTGATCGTCGGTCTAGAAACCTCGGAGGAATTCTATTTCAAAAAGTACAACTTTTTAAATAAAATAAGTATTTGTTACATTCTCAAGTATTTCACTTGTATGTAATCTGAAGAAAACAATGTTAATTAATTTCTTATTAGGATCAGTAGATGTCAACAAGATACCAAATAATTAAAGGTAGTTTATAATATACATAAGATAATTAATTGAAACAGTTATTAAGATCTTATATAAAATTCTTAATTCAAAGCTCTATCCTAAAATGATTAAGAATAGCCTGCAAAGATAATATTTGTTAATAGCTGTATTTAAGTAATGCTTGGAAACGGAATATTGAAACTTATGTAGTTAAAGAGGAAATATTGAATCATATGCGTTTCAAAATGTCTCAGAATGATTATTGTGAAGATGACTTAATAATATTTTATGTAAGAATATATTAATGTATTTATGTACTAAACTATATCAATATGTACTTAATATTCACTTTGTATATTATTTTATATAAGAAGGTGAACCTTCTGCATTGTATTTTGTAAATATATCCTGTTAAAAAGTTATAGGGCTGATATTTTAGAAAATGGTATATTCAACTCGTTAAATAACAGTCCTTGGTCTTGACAAGATAGTCCCTTCCGCTAACTGATCACAGCTGGCAGCGTTTTTGAAAGGTCTCAGAAACAATTAGGGGAAGACTCTTGTGGGATGCTTTTCAGCATATTTTGGATTTCTGGAATATCTTAGTGCTTCAACTCTTCGTTTGAGAGCCATATTCGTAACAACAGCTTTCATCTTCAGTGATAACGTTGAACACGAATGTGGGATCATTTCTGGCCTTTCCGAGCAGTTAGACAGTAATTGTCAGTGAGTGAAGAACAATTTTAGAATTGAGCTTCAGTTTCTCTTAATTATTGCGTAAAATTTTATATACTGAACGCTGCAAGTAGGTAACTTACCTGGCGTGCTCAATAAATAAGGACGAGTATTAACTGAAATAGTTACTATAGTGACTTCTCGCTATATCAATTCATAAACCTTTTTTGGTCCTTAAAGATCCAGGTACATATACCTAGGTAGATGTTGCTAGGGCTGCCAAAAATATATCAACTAACGTATCCTTATATTTAACCTCTATATATATCTATAAATGAAAGTTACCATGTTAGTGTTATCACGTAAAATGTGCTAGACCGATTGCAATGATTTTTCGCACATTATTAGACATTGGACTCATCTCAAAAGTTATCATATCAGTTTAATTCTAAAGTTATTATCTTTATAGATATAGCTTGGATCGATAATGGGGGACCCCAAAAATCCATTTACCACAGCGTTTGAGCAGATACGAAATTTGGCATAAAGTTGTATTATTAAGAGTAGTTTTAGAAAATATTACAACATTTTGAGAATGTTGCCATCTTGGATTGAAAATGGCCGCCCAAAATCCATTTTCCAAACATCTGAAATTAGAGAAACGAAATTTAGTATGAAGGTGTACTATCACAACTAGATTACAACCATAGACTTATACAAATCTCTACTAGAGGCAGAGCTAGCGCCACAGTCTACGTGGGTTTTAACTTTTAACGCGCCGCGAATTAACATTCATTTGTTTCTCCTATCGTTTGGCAATACACAGTGAGCCGTCTGCTGCTAAATTGCAACAAGTATTATATTTACCACGCAGGAACTTTTTATGAAGGAAAACAGAATTTGCATTAGAGTACACCTTCGTTAAGTTCAACATGTTAGATACAAACAATTCCTAATTAAATTGATCAATATAAGGTATAATTTAATGTAAAAATCATATATATATATATATATATATAATGTTCTTGATAAATATGATTTTTGTTCTGAAAGATTTTTTGTTAAATAAAACAATAGGATGTTGATACTTAAAGCCACATTATTTATGTAAAAAAAAACACAACATATACATTTTTAAATACTATGTAACATTTGGGATAAATTGCTGATACTGTAATTACAAGGTAACCAATCAAGTTTTTGTCATTCTAGAGCAGTAATAAACAAAGAGCAATACAGTGGACGTACTGTAAAGTACAGTAAAGAGCACGTACCTTTAGGCTTCGAAGTAAGATGCATTAGCGTCCAACACCTTTTGCCAACGTTTTGATCTCCCACGGAGGTGCTTGTCGATGGAATGAAACAGGCGGTAATCTGTGGCGCAAGGTCCAGTGAATATGGTGCATGCCACAGTGTCTCACAGCCAAGTTGCTGAAGGGTCTCCCGGATCCTCTTTGCCACATGTGGCTTGGCAGTGTCGTGGACGAACAGCACACCCTTGCGATTCATCAATGCCGGCTCCTTCTGCCGCAATGTACGGTGCACCCTTTGCAACTGCTGTGAGTAGAGGTCAGTAGTGATGGTCTGACCAGGTGGAAGGAGCTCGTAATGTACCATTTGGCATCAAGTCCACCATACAGAGAGCATAACCTTTCGTGGGTGCAGAGATGATCTTGAGGTGTGAGGAACAGGGTCACGTGGCGACAACCAATATTTGGTACGCTTGGAGTGTCATAGAGGACCCACTTTTCGTCACTAGTGAGCAAGCGATCAAATGTGGGTGTGTTGTTCCTTATTTGCTGCCGACAATGTGTGGTGTACCCACTTGCTTAACCTGTATGACTTCTCTATCTCATGCATGTACAGTCTGACTGTTTCTGTGGAAACATGGAATCTATCTGCAAGTTCATCACAGATTAGACAACTATCCTTCTCGATAGCTGCTTTCAGGGCCTCGTCATCGAACACTGCGAGTTTCATCAGCAAGTCTCACATATCGCGAACGGAATTTCTGGAACCAATGCCTGGCGGTGCATTCGTTCACGGTATTCTCACCAAATGCCTGCCATATGCGTCGACTTGATGCGGCAGCTGACAGGCCCATTTTAAAGTCATACAACAAACACACGCGAACAAGCTGCTTCGATACCTCCATTTCTCTTTTACACTGGACGAGGTACGACAGCTCTGTGTGAGCACCGTGCCTGTATTACTGAAAGTCGATGGTCAGACTAACTCCCGAAGGCTTGGCAGGCACGTGCGTCATTTATTTTTCTCTCCGTGAGCGCATGGTTAATGGGTCGTCAAACATGGCATCAACTTTTTTGGTTACTTTGTATCTGTTCAACCAACGGTTTACTAGCATAAGTTTACAAAGAAAATTATAAAATTGAAAATAGGGCACTGGTCGTCGGACAGACACTAGTAGTTGGCACTTTTCACACAAATTTTATAGAAACAAGACGTCTATCATTAAAAAATGAGTATAAAGTTATCTGTAGTTTTCGGACAGCTTTAACATGAAGTTCTACCAGCTATCGAAAGTGATATTATATAGACCACTACCACCACCACCACAAAAAAAAAAAAAAAAAAAAAAAAAAAAAACTGCCACCTATGGATTAGCTTAGAAGATACCGGACATGTTATCTGAAGATGAAAAAGAGTATCTTTAAATCTGGGGTAAAAGTTTTTGTCTTAAAATAACTGAAAAAACAACATTGTTTTTTCTAGCTTTTCAAATGTTCTGTTTTAACTTTATATGATACACAATGGAAATAGTCATATCTACTAAATATCTTATTGTGTCCGACTTTAGTTATATAAAATTCACGAGTCCTCCTATTGCCGACCAGGGTGACATATAAGAAGTAATCAATGTACCCCTGGTTTGATTCCCGGCGGGGCATAAGTTGTTCGGGAATTTCTAGCACAGACATAAACTGCACGGTCTTACATAATGAAACATTTTTCACTAAGTAATATAAAATGATCATTTATTTTTGAAACGATCAGTACAGCTATAAGCTGCACAGAAGAAAGGCATTTATCTGTAGGTTCCATTGTTAGAATCTCATCTTCATGCGATGGAAGACAGTGGCAACTCAACATCAGTTCACCTAGTTCTGGAGCCTTCTGGTCAAGGCTTTCCTTCGGGCAGAACACCCATCACCATCATCCTTGTTCTTAATAATCTAACAGGTCTTTTCAACAGAACATTACTTAACGAGCCGCCGTAGCTCAGCAGTAGACCATTGCCGTAGCATTCGGGAGGTCGTTGGTTCGATTGTAGCGGCCGCCATCCTGACAGGTGTTTCCAGGATTTTTCCTTAGGCACACCAGGCAAATGCAGGATGGTTCCTTCAACAGAGGCCCTGGCTGACATCTTCCCGAATCCTTTCACACTCTCCTATCTCGGCCTGAGCCTTAGGTGTCTAAAGGACATAAATTAAATGCAACAGCACATTATGGGCTTAGAACTATTTACATTTTAAATAGACTTATATTTATCATTTTTTCTACACGGATATAAGCACATTATTTCCATTAGGCCTAAATGAAAACGGTCCAGTATTTCTGAATGTAAGAATACTTATGTTTATTAATATTTCCCGTCCCTTTGGCATTGAGGGACAGTTTTATAACTATGGATCTTACACGATGAAATACCTTTACATCAAATAATTCTAATCAAAGATCTGTGTTTTCTTATATTTCTAGCACAGATATGAACTGCACGAAACAGCGTCTTATATAATGAAATATTTTTCACGAAGTAATATTAAATTATCATTTATTTTTAAAACGATATATTACTTCCTTTCTTAAAGCTCTCAGTACAGCTATAAGCTGCACAGAAGACCGGCGTTTTCATCTCAAATACAAACAACTATAAGAAACAATACCAAAGAGCGAAACATAACAGTTCACGTGTTGTTTTGCCATACGAACAAACTCCCGTCCAACTTTTAAGCAGCACCGCAGCGCCAATCCTGGCTCTAGTGGAGATTTTATAACTCTATAGTTACAATAATTGGGGCCATATGGAGCAGATCTGCAGCATGAGGTGCAGTTCCCCGGATAGTCTAGTCACGATAAAGGGGGAGCAGTTTCCCAAAAGTTCCGAAGTTGGGGAACGGAGCCCGCTACGGGGAAGCGGGTATTGGTGACAGTTCCGATTACTGTTGCCAACATATTTTATTCATCCCGCACCAACGGGCAGTCAAATCAGCTAGCTAACATATTTTGGAGCTTTTGGTCATGCGAGACCGTCATATGAATTATAGGTGACGGTGTCCATTTTGCGTTCTACAAATTGGGAAATTCCCTTTTGGAAAGATTTACTAGTTTTTTGTTATTGGAAGGTTACAGATTTCTAAGCTTTCTGAGTATGTATCTAGTTGATATTTCGAACCTCTTAAATTGCGTAAATAACATAAATGAAAATCGAACAACTATTACCACGTAGCTAACCGACCTAAAACTGGAATATTTATGTGCAGGCTTTAAAATTCCAACTCTTCTTGTTGAGATAGTTCTCTAGTAAATGAAATTTGTGTTGTGTAAAATGCAATGTTTGTACATTCTCTGAACATTCTTCGAACATCATTAACAAAGTAGCAGATTTCTTTACGAAGACCTACAAATGCGTTATTATGAGTGCTGTTAGAATTTCACCATCGGGCTTAAAAACGTCACAAACCATTGAACTCGAGCAGCTTAAAACACAGTATTGAACTTCTTTACAATACTGTTAGATAATGTAATAAGACGCGATAGACAGGAGGACAAGATAGGATGAGAACGCTGAGGAAAGCATTGCCTTTTTTTTAAACAAAGGTCACACGATTGCATCTGGTAATGGGTATGAGGTAACGGACTGAGTTTACCATGGGATCTAAAGTAGAATGAGGAAATGAGAGGAGAGGAAAGAAAGAAAGATCTATTGTGAAGCAAGTTGTTTTGTTCCTCTTCGTATGTAACATGATTTCCTTCTAGAATCCTACGTACGACAACAATTACTATCATTGTTACAACTACCACTACTGTCTCTCAATTGTTACGATCTACTGCTGTAACGTAGCGATTCATTGTTTCCCCTTTCTCTTTCTCTGTCTCTCTCTCTCTCTGTCTGTCTGTCTATCTGTCTCTCTCTCTCTCTCTCTCTTTCTCTCATTCTCTCCCTCTCATAGAAAACATAGCGAAATTGATTGAAATCCTAGATTTTGGGGAATGGAAATCAAACTGAACATTGATTCTTGTCACAGACATGTTTGCCTGTTACTTGTTTGGTTTTAATTACTCACTTCTACAGTTTTACCTCTTCCTCCTTTCCTCATTACTTTCTCTCCCTTTTTCTCATTCACTTGGTTTCCAGTGATATATCTATTGTGTCGTGCTTTTTCTATTCGTATTTTTTTTTTATCTGAACGCGTTGTATGTTCTCTCTTTTGTGTGGTTGTGCCTATTCCTATCTGAAAGATGAGCTTCACATACAACACGTCGGCCCCTTCTGCGAACAGTCGATTGCTTCATTCTGACCATCCTGATTGGAAGATTGAAAATTACAACCACAAAAAAAGAAAAAGAAAACACAATCAAATATAAATATGTACGGGGTGTAAAATTCTTGTTAATATTCCGAAAACACTCTAACAAAAACAAAGGAAAATAAGTTTTAATAAATATTGGGCGGAAAGTGTTCCATTTCCAAAATAATCATTCACAATGTTGCAAATTCTAAAGTTGAAAATAGTGTTTTAGATTCAACATTATTAGTGCATTTTTTGTTTATAGATAGTTAGATAGGTTAAACATAATTTTAATCTGTGAACTTGAGGAACTATCTAAAGTATTGCAATATTCCTTTTTTAACCATAGTATATTAAATATTCTCAGTCTACTTAAACTACTTAATCAAATGACTGTTTTCTAAGATTATATCTCCTGAACTGCAGCAAACCCTGCCACTGTATTATGCTGTTTCATCCGTCCGTGGAAACGAAAAAAATCAAACTAAATTACTGTTTAGAAGAAGTCAAGAAATGCAATTAAATTTCTTTGTATTTTCTCTTCTACTTATACTGTCTCTTGAGTTTAATGATGTGCATAAAGTAAAGAAGAATTAGAAAGAGAAGCACACCTCACTCCGCTTCCTCGTTCATTATTTTGGAGAGATTCCTCAGTATCCCTTCTTTTCCATCATCTTTCTACATTAAGGACCCCCTTCCTATTTTACTCCGTCTCTCAGATCCAAAAGCTCTGTACTAATAATCTCTCTCAAATATTTCATATTAGTCAGAATTTGAATTGTTTATGATGGGAAGAAAAGGTACACCAAACTGTTATTAACTTTTTCCTATTTTTTTTGTATGATTTTAGTTTTCATTTTTGACGGTAGTGACTTGAAAAATGTCACTTCGTCATCTGCGTTCCTGCCTTCACCCCTTATGATTTCCCTTTCTGTATTTAAACTTAATGAATCAGTTTTAATAAGGACTGCATAAGTAAAATCTCCTCCTCTTTCTCTAATCTCAGTTTGGTAATATCTGTCTCATTTCGATATGAAGGGAGATTTCTGCAAATGGAAGAGAATGGAGATGGATTTATCTTGAGAGATTGATAATATCTGTGCTTTCTTAATCACGCATTCTGTTGCGCTTCACTAGTAAATTTTATGTTTCATAGAATCCTTATTTTTTTTATCACATCTCAGTTTCTAATTGATTTTAATTTGCCACTGAAACTACGAGACTTTGTGATATATTGGTCTCTCTACTTCTGTCACATGCTTGTTGTTCTTAAGACATTTCAGTTTAATACATCTTTACTGCAGAATATTGACACCGTTATATAGAATCCTATGAAGATTCCCGCCATTACCGCAGGAAAGTATTTTGGGCATTGCGGATTAATATAAGGTATGTTGTATGATGACAATGAAAGAAAGGTGGCGAAAAATCAGAAGATATTGTTAAGTTCGGTGTAAAGACGCTGGCACGATTGGTGGAGCTTAATATTAGAGATGATCGTAATAGTATTCGAAATAGCTAAACAGATCTTTATGAAGTAATGTATTTGCGTTAACCCAGTTTCAAACAGTATCTACAATAGAATAAAATCACATACACACGCACATATAACCCAGGCTAACGCTCTTACTACCATATAAAAGCCCTGTCCACATTAGATAGCCCTGTCCACTTTACACGTTCACATTTCCTGAGGAGAATGTTGTCCAGTAAAGGATGTTATTTGCTTCTACTTCGATAATTATCTACGTTTAAAGAGCCCCAGATTTAAGAGAAAACAAGAGAAAGAGGGAGAAGAGAGGTTGGGGGCAGGGGAGAGTGAAGAGCACAAAAAATCTATTTTTGTGTTGTGATCGCGTGTCGTTTGGACGTAATTACAAAATCGATTTCGGTTTTATCTCATTCTTTCTCTCTCTCTCTCGTTTCTTGGACTGATGTGTTCTACCATTAAGGTTCTTTAAAATCACAGTAAAAGGATTATTTGGAAGAAAAGTAAGTAGGATATGTCGATTGTTGTGAAAGAAAGTAAAAATAAAACAAACAAATTGATGAAATTCGTAAGTTTTGTGAAGTTAAATTTTGATGATATATATTAGTTTGTTTCTCTATCACATCGTAGGTCTACATTCAGATAGGCTCGGGTCTTATAATTTAAACAGTAGATCTATTTTCTAATTACTGGTATCTTCCACTGAACTTCAATAGTCTAGCTGTAGATGTCGCTGAATTCAAATCAGCAATAAGGAACCAGTGTAGGTTTAATTTCTGCTCATGTAGTTCGGAACTCATGGCTAATGTTAGCATTCCACATGAAAACCTAACTCCTGCACTTTAGTATCATCATTATCATCAAGTAATAACTACTGACACGTGTTTCTCTATCTGTCGAGACTGTCATAGAACTGTGATATAATACAGTAACATTTAATATGGAAAAAATGAACGTAAAAATGGTAATTAGATGAATTCATTTGGGTTTTTAAGTAAAAGTTTTAATCTCAGGGCACATTTTCTTCTTAATTTTCCAAATAGTCTAGTTAAGTTAATTCAAATAACTCTTTTTAAATTTTATTTTATTTTTAAATGTTATATCTGTATCCAAAGCTCTTCATGTGTCTGATGTCGAAGCAAAGATGGAGAAGGCATGATCCAGGACTTACTATACTCTGGGAAACATTCCGGCATTCGCCCGATGGGGCTGAGGAAAATAATAGATGCGATCAGTCAGAATTGACCAGCGCAAGTAGGGAACGAATCGGCACCGCCTTCCTAACTGAAGTCAGCGATCGTAACTAATGAACCACGCAGGCTCGGTAAATATAAATCGCATGTTTGAATTTGAATTTTGTTTAAGGCTTTTAGACAATTCTGACTCAGGCTCAAATCACAAGTTTAACTAAACGCAAGGAGGAATCTTTGCATACCAGATATGTAAATTTGAAACCGGAATTTGTGCATAGACGGCGTTAGCTGTCACTCTGGTTACCGTAAAACTGCGTCCTTGGCGCCACTTGCTTCTTTTGACTGCTGACAACGATTTGCAACTCACAACCAGACAAGGTTCATGTCGTAGTGTAGTGTTTAATAGCGTTGAACATGGCGCAATTCCTACCTACAAACTACGATGTGCGGACAGCAATGATTGTTTGTTACCATTTGAAGAAAACTGCTACAGAATCGCATCGCATGCTTGTCCAAGCTTATGGTGACCATGCTCTTGGTAAGTCACAGTGCTATGCGTATTTTACAAAATTCAAAAGTGGCGATTTTGACGTGAGAAACAAAAAAACGTGGAAGATCACCGAAAAAGTTAGCAGACAGCGAATTGCAAGCTTTGTTGGTTGAGGATGACGCTCAAACGCAACAACAACTCGCAGATCAATTAAATGTGACACGAGAAGCAGTTTGAATACGTTTAAAAGTCATGGGCAAGATTCAGAAGGTGGGAAAATTGGTTCTACATGCATTGACTGAACGGCAGCAGGAAAAAGGCAAATCCACTTGCGAAATTCTGCTCGCCAGGTACAAAAGGAAATAATTTCCCCATCGAATTGTGACTGGTGACAAAAAGTGGATCTATTTCGACAATCCTAAGCGTAATAGATCATGGGTAACTCCAGAAGAACCAGCGACATCGACTTCAAGACCAAATCGCTATGGACGGAAGA
>JAGDQP010049814.1:0-14405 GCA_022664845.1 Lepisma saccharinum | reverse complement strand
AAAAACTTTAAAACAATACACAGCCACACTACAAGTTCAGTGATGTTTCTATTCCTGCTCAAACTGGTGTACAGGTGGCTTTGAACAATAGTACCTTTGCTTGCTGTTGTAAGTAGCGCCTCTCCCGTGGAAACAGCATGTCCCCATTTTAGCCGCTGTCGCCGTTTTGTACAACTCTCCGCTATCTGTTTAATCAATTTTCAGAAATTTCTACTGAACGTTCTTTTGTTACATTAGGCCTACATAAAATACTAGTGAGAGTTAAAATTGAATATGCAATAATTAAATACAATATGTATACCATCAAAGCAGGGGCGTAACTACAATGTCGCGAGTCCCCACGTTGTGGAGGGATGCAAGTAGGCCGGTGGCCAGAGATTCCGCCAGAATTTTCAGTTTTGGTGGGTGTAAAGTTCAAAATTGGGTGTAAGTGGAGTTTTCATAGTTTCTATCGATTTGTAATCGCAAAAAAAATTAAAGTTAAGGGTGCTCTGGAGGATTTTGGGGATGACACCCCTCAAAAGAGGTGGGAAAGCTTCAGGTGACACATAAATAGATAAACAAATTAGTTAATGGCAAACCCAGCAACCATGACAAGACAAATCGCCTGGAAGTTCGGTATTAAAACTTTAGAGTCGGTAAGAGAGAGGGAAAATTTTATGCCTTTACAGTAATTTTGTTTGAGGCAGTCTGGAGAGTAATTCTGTTTTATAAAAATTGGCAATATTGATCTACACAGTCTGTAAGGAGCTGTGTATTGTTTGAGGTGTAAATATTGGTAAGTTGTTGTAATATGCGGCAAGAAATTGCTGAAATGGCGTGTCGGAGATACTTTTAGAAAGACCCCTGGGACAAGGCTCTAAATAAATAGTCGGGGTTCCAAAACTCTAGTTACCCTACTGCATCAAAGATAAACTTGAAGCTATTTAAAATGTTTTCTTAAGAATGTTATATTATAGATGCAGTTATGAATATTGATGCCAATATTTTGGCTTTGTATTTCTGTACACGAGAGGTTGTGATATTGACAGATTGTATTGAAGACCTGCAGAATAATAATATTCAGAGCAGATATTTGCTTGAGAAATGTCCTCTACAAGTACCAATGCACGGTTTAAGCATTCCGAATCTACTCTGGATTAAGGATAAATTTGGGATATATTGTATAGGATGGCCACTAATTACAATAGAAGTCCGATAGACCGGCATCCGACAGTCCGGAACGCCCGACTGTTCTTCACCATCCCAGTTTTTTTCCTGTAAACGCTTGTGAACGACAGTTGAAAGCGCTTGGCGCGGTTCGGAACCACTCGGAAGTGTTCACTACGCGTCTGCTACCGTTAGACGCAATCAGCATTGTTCGGAATCAATCGAAAGCGTTCGGACTTTACTCGACTGATCTCGGCTGTCACCACACACAGGTTCAGTTCATTGTTTTCGTGTACGGCTTAGCCTATACCAGTAGTAAGAGGTACCGCCCGATAGTCCGGCATTTTCGGTAATCCGGCACCGGGCCGGTTCCGAACGTGCCGGACTATCGAACTTCTACTGTACAATAAATTATCCACGTCCACATAATATTTTGACAGTCTATAGCTATATACCTTATGGATTTAGGACTTTTATCTGTTAACCTTAACCGATAGCGTTTACTAGACTGAGTATTACTATAATGTGCTAATTATCAGAATATATTATATTTCTTTTAACTTAAATTTTAGTCTTCAATCTTTTTATATTATCCTTGTACCACTTCGACTTGCGGTAAACTGTTAAAAATTTTAGTCCAGTTGCCTGGAAAAAGTCAGAAAACTGGCTGATTGGAACGTGATTAACAAAACTCAGAAACTCTTCCGTTTCTAAAAATAACCAAGCAAAGAATACTTAGAAGAAATGCAGGTTCACAATCTGAATCTCAATAATAGTCACAATGCGAACCAGTATAATAGTAGAGAAAATTTCTTAGTATTCTTTGCTTGAATAA
The DNA here is from genome assembly GCA_022664845.1 of Lepisma saccharinum. Taxonomy (NCBI): domain Eukaryota; kingdom Metazoa; phylum Arthropoda; class Insecta; order Zygentoma; family Lepismatidae; genus Lepisma; species Lepisma saccharinum. Next base: position 12,421 of record JAGDQP010049814.1, on the reverse strand, counting down.
TTTTTGGAAACTGAAGGGTTTCTGATTTTTGTTAGTCAATTTCCATTCAGCCCGCTTCCTTGGTACCAAGTGCTGATGACTGGTCTTGTCCGTTTTTTGGGAAACAAATTATTTTGCCGTGTGTTTTAAGTAAAAAAACACTTCCACGTTAGAAACTGCTTTAATATGGGTAAAACTGATATTTTTATGATCAACGGAGTTTCGTCTTATAAGTGCGATAAATGTGTACGTGACAAGGATGACACCTCGGTCAAGCCCATTACTACAAGGGTTTTCAGAAAAAAAAAGCATCTACAAGAGGTTGAACCCTCTTTTAATCTGTCTGATAATGAGAATGCACCAAATTACAGAAACGGGATATTTTCAAATGAAACTGCACCTGTTACTCAATCTAAGTGTTATGACTTCCTGCATTGTGAAGGAAAATACAAAACTAATCTTACATAAATTGCAATACATGGTCGTACAATATAATTTACTAAAAGCCGAAATAGTTTATTTAAAGCTGAAAACTGTAAGCTTACAGACTTTATCTTGAATGGAACCAAAGTGAAAACGTATGCTGAAGCTATGGATGCAAATGATACAGTAGCAACTTCGCTACAAGTGTCGTCTCATGATACAAGGGCGGATAATCCACCTAAGTCTATTGACAGTTGTGATGGTGATAATGATTCAGAATGGAAAGAAGTACGTTATAGAAAACAAAAGGAAGTTGGTAAAAATTTGATTAAAATATACCTGCAACTCTTAAGGTAAATAATTAGAGTAAATTAAGTTTGGAACAAGGTGAGAAACTATCCAGCAAATTAAAAGTGCACAAAAAGTCTGAGGTTTGTAAGACACTGTTTGTCACCAGATTAGATGATAACGTAACATGCGAAGAAGTGGTGGAATATATACATGACAGCGCAAAAATCACAATCGATAAATGTGCTCAAATGAAAACGAAGCATCAGTTTACGTGTTAGTTTCGAAGGAAGACTACAACACAACAGAAAATACTATCTTTCGGCCAGAAGGAGTTCTTTACACAAGATTCCACTGTAATTTATTGGAAGATAAAATATTACATTTTTGGGGGTGGCAGTGATAACAAATTACCTGTGCATATTACGACGTAGAATACAAGGATATATCAACTATTCATTATGGCTAAAGAGCAACCAGAATTTACCATTTGTTATCAAACGGTTAATGGTTTAAATACAAAGTATGACCAACTAATACATGAAATCAACTGTATTGATTACGATATTATAGCCTTTTGCGAAATTTGGCTTAAGGATGATTAGAAATATTTAACGCAACGTAGTAATGTTTATGATGTGTTTAGGAAAGATCACATACTAAGTGATTGTATAATAATCACAGGTGGAAGTTGTTTATTATTAGTGAGAAAATAAATTAATGTTCGTGTTCTACCGACACAATTTAATAATTTAGATATAATGGTTTCAATATAGAAGGTTCTCATGATATAGCATTGCCCCTACAATGTTTTCCTCTAGATGTAAAGCTCCAAAAGTTTGCCAACTACTGTAGTTGGTTTATAAATTATTTTATCAGCAATAAATCAAAATTATTTTTATCGGTGATACTAATACCGCAGGAATTAACTAGGAAACTTGTGAGATATTTTCCAAACATCATTGCCAAAAGGTCTTAAAATAAATTCAAATTTAAAATTCCAAATATCACTACATAAAACGAAAGTCGAACATAATCCTTGAGCTTGCTAATCACAACCGCAGTAGCACATATTAAAACGTTAATAAAACCGTTTAATGTCCGCCTTTTCAACGGTTTATTCAACCAAAAAGTGTTGAATCAACTGTCTAAAATACATATGTCCTACTGGGGTAAGTCTGCGACAACTCATTAGTAAAATCAATGATTAAACGTAGTTTTCTATTCTCGACATCTTACAAATATACCAGGTGTAAATATGAAACCGGAATTTGTGCATAGACGGCGTGACGGTCGCGGTGACGTTACCAGGCGTCCGTAGCGCAGTTGTGAGTTCATTGACAGTGTTCGTAGATGAGTCATGCGAGGTTGGCACATTTATTTTGGTGGAAAACTCGTGAAAGGGAAATCTTTTGGGGATGGCTGTTAGTACAAGATTACGAGGGAATTTTGACTAGAAATTAAATCCTGACAGAAAACCCCGTAGCCTGTTCGATAGATAACTATAGCAGCTGTCCTTAGAATTCACGGACCGCATAAAATTAAAATCCAGGCAGAAATTCTGTCTTGAAAATTCACAGACCTCTCCAAATTAAAAATCCCAGAAGAAAATATATAGCATACTTGATAGAAAGCTGTGCTTCCTGTCCTGAAAATTCACAGACCCCAGCAAATTAAAAATCCTGGTAAAATACCCTATTGTTTGCTCGATAGAAAAAACTGTAGGTCCTATCTAGAATGTCTGTACTGCCCATCAGAAAAATTCTGGGGAAAACGCTCTTTGGACTTGAACTGATGAAAAGAAAGCTTTAGAACCCTCAAAATTGAAAATTCTGCTAAAATCTCTGTAGGTCCTATCCTTAGCACGATATTAATAATTCAGTTACCGTCTGAAAAATGAATTATAGAGAAAAGGTGTATACTCTAAGTATGGATTTTAAATTGAAAAGAAAATATACATTTTTTAAAAAGTTCACCTTAATTTTGAATTCACGAGGGAAGAATGTAGGATAATTTTATTTTATTCATGTAAAAAGTCCTGTGAATGCAGACTGAGACAGCGAACAGGATCTTAACATTATACATATTGAAACGAGACTAAAATGAAGAATCCTTTCTCTGATTTTCCAGGGATGAAGCTAATGTTTTTGTTTTTGAATGATAGACAGATAAAGAGTACTATCTGTATATTTCTTAGTATGTGTACACTAAGTGTGTAAGTTGTTTTGAATAAAGGTTTATAATTTGTACTTCCTTTTAGACAAGAAGATAATAAGCGCGTGTATATGACCTATGTGTATTAGTCACTTGTCATACTACAATGGCCATCTCTTAAACAAGTTAAAAATACATTGATTATCAGAAGTGCCTGCTAGTTCAGACACACAGATAAGTGATTTCATTATTATTGTTTATCCATCCTCTGACGTTTCAAAGCATCTTTTCTGATATTAGAGTGAATGTGTAGTTTAGAGTTTATGTTATATGAAGTGTACATGGTGAGTAAGATATGGACGTATTGTGAGCTGATTTCATAGTATGGAAAGAGGTCAATTTTCCTGATGATAGAACACTTGCTTAAGCGTTCTAGATGTATCATACGTCAATTTCCAAATGTGAGATAATACTTTGTATGAAGATATAGAAGTCATTTGCCTTAATGGCTAAAATGTTTTGCGTTCGATGTACACCATTTGTTATTTTTTACATGATGCATAGAGAAAAACCGTGGAAAACCTCGGGAAAGCCGCAGGGAATCGGACCCACGATCTATCAAATGCTATGTGAATGCACTTTTATTTATAGCTTAAAGAATTTAGTTTGAATTTAAATTAGATTTTTTTTATTTATGACCTTTCGGCATCTATGACTCAGGCTGGAGGATAGAGGAGGGGAAAGAATGCTGGCAGTTTTCAATCAGGGTTTATATTGAAAGTAACATCCTGGCATTTGCCTGGTGTGAGTGAAAAATACGTGGAAAATCTGAGAATGGTCGCCCGCAGGGAATCGGACCCACGATCTATCAAATACTATGTGAATGTTCTTTTATTTTATTTATAGTGTATAGACTTTAGTTTGAATTTAAATTTGATTTCTTTTATTTACGGCATTTCGGCATCTATGACTCAGGCTGGAGGATAGAGTAGGGGAAAAAGGATGTATTAAGGTGATAGTCAGGATATATATTGAAAGTGCCATTCGTGCATTTGCCTAATTTGTTAGTGAGAAAAAAACTTGAAATAACATAAGTTAGGATGGTCATCCGCTGGGATTGAATGCACGACCTATCGAAAACGTATGCCCTTTTCTTTTATTTACAGCCTTTAGGTATCTAAGGCCCAGGCCGGGGGTAAAGGAGGGGAAAGGATTCAGGAAAGTGTTGGTGAGGGTCTATATTAAAGATGTTACCCCGCCATTTGCCTAGTATGACTGAGGAAAAACCCTGAAAAAAGGTAAGTTAAGATGAATGGTCGGATGCTGGGGTCGAACTTAGGACCTATGGAATAGTACGGGAATGCTCTTTTTTAATTATGGTCTTTAGACTTTACTGTGAAGGTTCGAATTTGGTTTCTTTTATTTATGACCTTTAGGTATCTAAGGCTCAGATCGAAGATTGAGGGTGAAAGGATTGAGTAAGGTCTTAGTCAGGGCGTATACTGAAAGTGTTAGAAGGAAATTTTAATGAAATCTAAAGAATTTTTCATAGTATATTTTCAGGATATCTATGATATAATTGGAGGATAAGATGTTCTAGTATTTAAAGGGTTTGGGACGGAGCTTTTAGCAGACTTTAGAGTGGAGGCCTTACCTCGTAAATATTTGAGAACACCCATCTCTTTGAAATTTCCTTATCACTTGCACTAGTAAGGTAATCCATAGCATATCCATTGAATAACCAGTGTTAGTAACACATACATTAGGGGCTTTACTTGTGATTTGACTGAATAGTTAAGTTTTATTTTATATCCTTTAAACGTATGCCTCTTACAAAAGTGAGGGTCGTATTAAAAAGAAGCATTCCGAGGAATACATAAACTAAGGGCTCATTTTCAAACACGCTTGTCTTGCTTCTGATTTGACTGAGTAGATATTTGAAACATCTTACTGACGCTTTGTGTGAGTAGTCAAGAGAAACTTCGTACAGAGGTGAATTGGCAGGGTTTCTTTCAACTTTTGACTTTCCAGCTATTCTGTGAAACTTTCCTAGTATTTCACACTAGTACTTGTGTTATTTATAGCTATGTATGATTGAGAGTGAAAATTAATTTTAGTGACTTTAGCATAATCAATGAAACGTTTTTTTAAATAGTAATGATGATTAAATAACTTTGTCTTAGGTTTTGAAAAGGAAAAGAAAGTGAAGACTACAGTATGTTCTGTTCCCTCTTCTTCTTCTAGCTGAGCGAAACTTGAATTAAAGGTAATTTGATTTCTTTTATTAAAATTAAATGTGAAGAGTAAATTTTAAAGTGTTCATACTCTATCATCAGAATAATCAAAGTATATTAGTGGGATATCCCTTTTCCACAAGAATGTTTGTTAGTATTATGCAGGAAGTGTGTGTGTGTGTGTGTGTGTGTGTGTGTATGAAGTGAAATTGTGAGTAGGGAATAATAATATTAATTATTTATTTCTTCTTTTCAGATTTCAATTTGAACCTTTTGAATTTTAACCTTTTCAAGAACACAGTTCTCGAATAAGTGTTTACAAATTTTGCTGAAAAAGGAAATATTTCATTTAAGGTAAATAGTTTTTTGATAAAGGAATGATCTTTCATGATGGATTTTTATTTTTTAAAGAAAAATGTACATGACTGAACGGTGAGATTTTAATAAAAAATGTGGTTAGCCCAACAGTAAAATTTTAATAAAAATATGGTTGACCAAACTGTAAAAATAATGCGATTGGCCCAAGGGTAAGAAAATGTGGTTGGCCCAACGGGAAGAAATGTGATTACCTGAATGGTGAGATTTTAATAAAAAATGTGATTGGACCAACAGTAAAATTTTTATAAAAATTTGGTTGTCCCAATGGAAACAAAATGTAGTTGGCTCAAGGGTAAGAAAATGTGGTTAACCCAACGGTAAAAATGCGGTTTATCATTGTTTCAATTTGGTCATTGCTAGTGAGTTCTTCTTTCATGTAAGATTTTAAATAAATGTTTGGTTAAGCTTATTTTATATGGAATATTACAAGTGAGATGTTTATAAGGGATTGATGGTTCAGTCTTGTTTCATATGAATAATGGCTCGATGACATTGTATGTAAGATTTTTGTAAGTGAATACTAGACGAGCGTTGTTTCAAGCAGGATTAAATGTTGTTTCATGTGAATCTTTTAATATCATTTCTTTATAATTGAATCTTATATTTTATGAAGGATGAGTAAGGAGAATATAAAAAAGGAAGATTAACTCTTAATTTTAAAGTAGTGAATCATACTCTTTGTAAAATATTTGTTACTACGGATTTCATGATATATTTTCATTGAATTGGTTGATTCGTGATAAGGAAGAATAATACTAATTTATTGTTTTTTTTATAATTTCAGCATTATGACGAATCTTATGAATGATGTAGATAGTCTCTTAAGAGAAGCCGAAAAGGATATGGTGATAGGGAGAGGATGTTGAAGAAATGGGGCGAGGTATGTTGTTATCGAGCAAATGGGTGTTATCCATTATCCTGCAATCTCTTTCCTTACATTTACATGCTTTGTGAGCAATGCAAGGAGGATATAAACATGTATAAAGCCATTTTTTCCAGGTGTGAGAGCAAGCAGGATTTTATTAATTTATGAATGGGGGATTTTTTCTAGAGAGGAAACTGTACGATTAGTCTATCAGCATTATTATATATGAGTAAATCCTGTGGATGTGGAAGGAGGGCAAATACTTGAGCTTATAGTGACTATGCTTTTAGGCTTACTACCTTATGTGGATAATGGTGATTCAGAGATCTATGTTCGTGTAAACGAAGAAGAATCTCTGACCATCATTCATCGCAGAAGGCCCCTCCCTCCTTATTCATTGCACATTCTAATATGGATAATACTACCAGCGAAGATACTCATTTTGTGACTAGTACTAGTACTTGCACTACCACCACAACTTCTTTAACGAACATTTACTTGTGTGCTTCACAATTCCACAATTTATTGTACCACCACTGGAATCTCTTCCCCCACTATTTCTACTTCATCTACTCTTATGGAAACACCTATTCCTGGTCCTAGTACTTCCAATGCGTACATAGCACCACCATCACCAGCACCTCTTCCTACTCATAGTACTTGCAATTCCTTGACGCTCATGCCAGTACCAACTACTGTTCCTAGTGCTTTTAGCTCTAATCATACTCTCCCTCCCACTTCTCTTACTAATATGTCAAGTATGTCATTAGCTGCTGATATTCCTAGTACTATCCATGCAGACTCTCACAGAGTTAATAGGGAAAGTTTGAATGTGGATTTAGACAGCTCTGTGAGAATGGATATTCATTCTCAACTGTATAATGTTTTGGAAATGTCGCCGAGGGGGATGATGTATGCAATTAAATTGTTGATATTTTGAGGGAGAGGGGGATACTTTTAATGATATCGCTAGGATGGAAAGGGAAGATGGGAGTAACTGAGTGAATGAGAACGCCTATCCCCAGCTGCATGGAACAGGGGAAAATATGTATTATCCCGCCATAATCGAGACTAGACTCGATTACCTTTACGTGGAGTAGAGATTACCATACGTGTTCGAGAGCAGGTGAGAATTTTAAACCAAAAACATTATGTTGAGACCCTGTTTACTTTCTCGCTTGAACAAGTATTGTCTGATGTGGACCAAGGTAGTTAAGTTGGCTTTTCCATAGACAGTTCAAATGACACGCTCGGGTGCAAGTTTTATATTCCCTGGAGAATACGTCCGTATATGACAGTTGAGCATATTCTTCCCACTTTGGAAAATATTTTGAACTCGACCCAAGCATTTCTCCTTGGTGAAAGAATTACTTTCAAATGTCATATTACGGACGCGATACGTGGACAGGACCGAAAGAGTGATAAAAAGTATCTCCCGATGGAGGAGTACTTAGAAAAACATATCATTCCCGTTCCGAGCTTCCCTGGCGATGGGAGTTATGATTGTCTCGCGCGAGCTGTATGTCTAGCCCGAAATAAAGGAAATCAGACAAAGCACATTACTTATGAAATGCGAAGTGACTTTAAAAGATGGATTAAGGAGGGAAAGACGCTATCTGAAGATGCAGGCGTTGACTCGAAAGTGAAAAGTGGTGGGGGTATTGACGAAGTTGACAAGTTCTAAAGGTATTTTGGGGATGAGCATCAGATTGTTATATATGCCCTCAGTCCAACGACAAGAGATTTTTACGTTTGGTATCAGGGGAAGAGTGCTATTTCTAGCAAAAAGTTATTTCTTTTTTACAAAGACCAGCACTATGAGGTAATTACTTGTATATCATCCTTTCTAGATAAAAGGGGGTATTGTCCTGATTGCCCTACCCCCTTTCATTATCGTATTAAGTATAGGAGCAAGTATCAATGCAAAATCTGCGAGAGGAGACATATCGCTACTAATAATGATGATGAAGAGAGTAATATTCAATGTGAGGATTGTTTGAGAACATTTCCTACTCTTTCATGCTATCGGACTCACAGTATGAAAAGAATGGTAGGCCCCTATGTTACTACGTGAAACTTTGCCCAAAGTGTTTAGTGAAAATTGATTCTCGGCGTAGGAAATTTAATCATGTTTGTGGGGAACGTTCTTGTAATATATGTCTGACGTATGTTGAACCGACACACTATTTTTTTCTTAAGAAATTACGGAAGAATTATATCAAAAACTTCTTGTACGTTGTTTACGATGTAGAAACCCAACTACATTAAGGGGAAATTAAACATCGTGCAAACTTAATTTGTACTTCCCACCGCTGTCACGAATTTAAGGACAAGGAAGTGGAATATAGATGTTTCGTATGTGGTAATGTAGAAAGTGATAGAGACTTTGTGTTTTATGACATGCAGCCATTTATCATTCACGTTTTTAGTCAAGGTCCAAAGTTTGAGAGAGTGGTGGGAATTGCGCACAATGCTTCTCGTTTTGATACTTTACTAGTAACGAGGGATCTCATCGAAAAGCAACACTATTCACCTAATAATATTGCACAAGGATAAAAGATTATACAATTATCGGTCGCGAATATTTCTTTTAAGGACACCTTTTTATTTTTATGGGAAAAGTTATCAAAATTGCCGAAAAGCATGGGATTACAAGAAGGTCTTAAGAAGGGTGACTTTTCCTTTTTATTTTATACCAAGAGTAACGAGAACTATGACGGACCATGGACTATTATCGATTTTTATGACCTGGATACCAAATCCGAGGTAGACGGGAAAGCTTTTCTTAAGTATATGATACGGTTAAAAAATCAACGTTCAACATGCAGACAGAAATGCTCGGGTATTGTAACAACGATCTATTCCTTCTCACACAAATTGTGATTACGTTTTCGAATCTTATCGAATATTTTCTCCAACCCTGTACTATTGCAGCCTGTGGAATGCAATGTTTCAGGTCTTTATACCTACCAGAGAATACCATCCCCGTCATTCCTCCAATGGGGTTCCAATACGGTAATCATTTTAGTAAAAGGTCTATACAATGGATGAAGTATTTGGAGTCTCTTGACTCAAATGTTAGTATTCAAACCATTACTAATGGGCGAAGTACCATTTGGTAGATGAAAATTGGATGCTTATGACGAGAAAAATAGTACAGCCTATGAGTACTATGAATGCTATGGGCATGGTCATACCTGTATTCAACAGCTTCGTCATTATCCTTTGGATGACGAAGAACGTGTGACGTTGCAAAACAGGTATGAGGCAACAAAGATTCGGAAAGAATATTTAGAGAAGTGTGGTTTAAAAGTTATTGAAATCTGGGAATGTGAGTGGAATGAGCAAGTACGAAATTCCCCTCACATTCAGGATTTCATTAAAACGCAATGTAAGGAAATTGAAGGCTTCTTATTCCTAAGAAAAGTTTTGAGGGAGGGAGAACTGAATGTTTTTGTGCATTGTATGAATGCAAAAATGATGAGTACATCCGATACGTAGATGTCACTTCTGTCTATCCATAGGTAGTAATGTCGAGGAAGCCTATAATTCACAGAGGAAAAGATATCCCGAAGCCAGAGTATATGCATGGTGTTGTATTCTGTAAGGTTTTAGCTCCACAGAATTTAGACATTCCGATCCTTCCATAGAATGCAAACAAACGTCTAATGTTTGGACTTTGTAGGTCTTGTATGGAAGGAATAGAGAAAGGGGAATGTAATCATGATGAGGAACAACGGAGCTTCATTGGGACGTTTTACACTCCTGAATTTCATATAGATATTAAAAAGGGCTATAAAATCCTTAAAACCTATAAAATTTGGGAGTTTAAAATGACTGAAGGAGTTTCGAAGGACTATGTAAATCATGTCCTGAAAATGAAGCAAGAAGCTAGTGGATTTTCATCTGAATGTTAGACTGATGAGGAAAAACAGTCTTAAATTCGAGATTATGCTGAAAATGAAGAAATAACGCTCGAGTAAGATAAAAAAGGTATAATCTTGGCCTAAGGTATATCGCTAAACTATTTTTAAATTATCTGTTTCGGAAGTGGGGGCACAGAACAGATTTACCTCAGACCAGGGTCGTATCTGATGCTCACTCATTTTTAGAAATCATTAGAGCGCCTCATTTGCAAGTTCAATCCGTTGTTCCTATTAGGTAAAGTTAAATCATAGTGACATATAAAGACTCTCAAAATCAAAATAGAGTATATCCCTTTTCAAATCCGATTTTAGCTGCTTTTATATCATACTGGGTCAGACTTAGACTTTATGAATTAATGGATGCCGTTGGTATAGAATTTCTTTTATATGGTGACAATGACTCTGTGATGTATGTGCGAAAAAGAAATCAAGCACTCAGATTGCCTTGTGGGAACTATTTGCGCGAATTAACTGAAGAGACTGAACTAGGGTGGGAGATTTGGAACTTCGTGAGGTTAGGACCGAAATACTATAGGTATGGGAAAATGGAATTGAGGGAAGAAGAAAAGTTTAGATATAGATGCAAAATTTGATGTTTTAATTTAAATGCACAGGCGCGAAAAGTTATTGATACTGATCATTTTTATAGTTTAGTGAAAGAAAAATATGAAAAGAAAATTGTAAGCAACAAATATACAATCAGAAGCTTACCTGGGTACAAAATTGTAAGTAGACCTGAACACAAGACACATAATATTATAAATAATAAGCGAAAACTAAAAGATGTAAATGACAAAGATGACTCTGACACACTGTCTGACCGTTTTAAGCGAAGTAGAACGTAATGCTTGACATCTCTTCCATGCAAGTGTGTGTGTGTTCCCCTCAGGATGATATAAAGGGAAATGTTTTCAAATAATTGTTTCATGTTGCCCTTTCAGCATCTTTGTACTATGATGATCAGCGGACCATCCCTTTTAGGAAACTACTTTTGTTAGAAAATTGCTATAATATAGGGATAAAATGTTCAGTACCCACTTCAAAGAAATTTTTTGGTGCTATGGTGCGGTAGTACCAAATCTTCTATCAATTACTAATATTCGTTTTCTTAAAGGAATACCAGATATGAATAATTTTAAAATTCAGTTCAACTCTAATTATTTTAGACGATTTAATGAATAAAACAAATGGAGACGTTAGTAATTTGTTTACATAATATGGTCATCATAAAATATTATCAGTTATCTTTATACTTCCAAACTTATTTCCTAAAGGTAAACATTCTCGAGATATTTCTTTAAATAGTCACTATATCGTATTTTTTAAAATCCACGAGATAAATTACAAATTCAGTATTTAGCACGTCAAATTATGCCTCATCATAGCAAGGGTGTTGTAAAAATTTATGAAAAGCTACTGGTAAACCACATTCATATTTACTTTTTGCTATTTCACAAAGATTCATGTTTCTTTGCGAATTAGAACAAATATATATTTCCAGGGGAAACTATGTATGTGTACACACTTAAAAAGCATGTGAATACCTCATTTTCTCCCTAGTTGTTATTAGGATGTTAAACTTAAAACATCATTACAATGAGCTCCGTATCCTTTGCAAGTGTAAGGGGAAACAGCGTAAAATATTACTTCAACATGTATCTGGTAACTTAATACGAACTGTTGCTTAACTTAGTAAAAACCTTTTAAAGGGTAACATAAAACTCTCTCATCATCAGAAACAAAGACTACGTCGTCATAAAAAATGTTAAGTGCTCTCTCTCTTAAGCGTTCAAGTATAAAAAGTAACCGTAAACTATTGATGCAAAAGGGTGGAGCATTATTACCTTTATTAGTAGGACCTATTTTAAGTGGTGTGGCTGGACGTTTATTTAGAAGTTAACATGTCTCACTCAATTTCCAAAAATGATATACCTGAAGATGCTTCTAGTCAACTTGTTTCTTCAATGAAATCTTACATTTCTCATCAAGAACGTTTAGATCAAGAAGTGTCTGATATTGTAAATCGTGCTAACCTTTCAATAGAACAAGAATGAGAATTATATCAACAAGCACTACACTGAATACTTGGATCATACTCCCTCAGTTCAAGAGCCTATCGCAAAACCCCTTTTGGTTAGGAGGGAACTAGTACTGACTCACTACCTTTATTTTCA
>JAGDQP010049813.1:0-14405 GCA_022664845.1 Lepisma saccharinum | reverse complement strand
GTCGCCGCAAGGCTCCCGCACCGCATGTGTGAACTGGGGCTTAAGGTATCGTACGAACTATCACTTTTTAAAGTATATAAGTTGAAAAAGTTAAATCGTTGAAACAAATCAGATGCTAAACAAAAAACATATTCAAACAAAAAGTCAGCATATAAACAATTATATATTTTTGGGATAAATCTCTACAATCACGCTTTCTTGTCCTAATATAAGTCCCTATGTAAACAACGAACTGTTAATCGCTCCTCACTCATACAATATATATAAGACCAATTCTCATTTTACAGATCCTTCGTCTGTCTTTTGGATATTTGTTCACCTCGAAATAATCCGAACTAACAGTTAATTTTGAAGTCATAAAAATTTAAACATCTTTGAAATATAATTTTCTAAGTTGCTGTACCATATAGATTCTTCGTTATTAATCCTCAAGAGTAGTTTCCAAGATTGGACTCATTTGGTACTACAAGTGGACCTAGTTAGTACCCAAGAGTGGATTTAGTTGGCTACAAAGAGCGGATCTATTATCTATCAAGAGTATCCCCCCCCCCCCCCCCAGAGAGAACCTACTTGGTAGCAGAGAGTTGACCCACTTGGTACTTAAAAGTGAACTCTTTGGCTTTAAAAGTAGATTTTTGGCTTACACAATGTACAATGCAATTGTGGTTAAGTTGGACAAGGAAACAGTGCTCTGACGTGGTAGGTGGGAAGTCTGTAGAAAAAAGAACTTCAGATTATTGATAGTCTTGGTTCAGGCATATGAAAGAGTATTACTCCATATGTATAGCTAATACGCAAACAGAACAGAATTTCAAAAGAATTCTTAGCAGAAATTGGTGTGAATTAAATTGATACAACTCGCATGTTAAATGGCGATTTTACCATTACCTTATTCACCTTTATGTCCCATGAATCTTTTTAGAAAAGGCTCCTGTACATATTTGGAGGAGTTTTGAGGCTACGGGTTGGTTGATTAGATACGTGGCCAATACGTATTATGCCAATTTTTATTGTCTTGTCTCCTCGAAGGGTATAACCGCTCCTTTCCTTGTTATTCACATTACAAAGATACCCAAAGCGCTTAGTAATATTAATTCAATTCGTTATTGAAACAGGCTCTAATGTTAAAAGTGTAACACACGGCCTTAACATGGAATCTCTGTGATGAATTAGAAGGCAAAAGTAATACTCAATCCCCGGACTACCTTGTGTTAAAATTTTGTTTAATTATATTTGTTACTGTGTACTTTAAGGTAAGTTCGGTTATGAAGAGGACTAAATATATTTATTAATTTTCCTCTTATAAAATGCTTGAAGCACTGTCTCAAAACTATTGATTATGTCAAAGTTTACACTAGGAATATCTTTATTATTTTAGCATCTTTATTATCTTTATTATATATTTTTTTTTTCAAAATTTTTACAAAACTTGTTGGACTCTTACATATAATTATTATGCAGAATACAGCAGAGCAATATTACATTTCTCCTCAAATAGGGAGATTCATATAACAATCTTTTACATGTATTGAAATTTGCAAAAAAAAAGAAAAGGGGGAATTTCATTTTAAATGCATCGTAGATACTCGATTGAGAATTGTTGAAAATTCACATTTGCAGTCGCACGTGAAAAGGAAGATTCACCTCACAGAGATGACAGGATTATTTACACCATTATTTATTCCCCCTCGTTACACGTGCTCTACAAAATCACACTCGGAACTGACAAGCTAACTAGATACTTGACAACTGAGGAACTGGTCATAAACTGTTAATTATAGGTCCCAATTCCAATTAGTATAAGAATATTGTCCACCACGAATGCAACAGTCGATGATCTTTACATTAGGTGTTTTTCTTAGTGTCTATCCCTCACTTTGCGCCAGTGAATATAAAGAGGCTTTCACCATCGATTTATCTGAGTTATCAATTATCAATTTTCGTCATTGTTCCAATGATTCTACACTACGTAGTCAACGGTAGTTTGACATGCAACAATTAGAGTCAATAATTGAGAAATTATCCATTGAAGTACCAATTTCACGCTTGACTGTGCATGAGATACTAATGCCACCTGCGATTTCTCTCTTTTGTAATTCTCTTCACGCCTCTACACATTCACACATCCCCCCACACCTTCTGCTCCCTTGTGTACCTTTCTCATCCCCTAACAGTTCCACTCCCTAATCTCGTTCATGACCATAACTAACCACACCAACTCAGTCTAATCCACTCCGTACGTTCTTCACAGCAGACCTAACGACCGCAGTTCCAGTAGTTTAATTCTCTTTCCAGGCAATTGATATCCAATTGTTATTTAAAATATTAATAGGAATCTAAATTCGAGTTTTAATATGTTCAACTAAACAAAAGCTAGTATCTTTTCTTCTATAAATGGCAACAAGTAATTAATTGAAGGATTTATTGCCAAAAGGAAAGCAGTGTGTTGATATATTTACCGGAAAACATTTTAATTGGTCATGGAATAATCGTGAAAGCTGACCAAACCTTTTTAAACAAAAGTAAAACGCTTTCTCTTCCTCTGGTTTGACTTGATGGCTTATGTTCTATAAATTAGCTCAACAAACGCGTAACTAATTAACTCTGCCAAAAGTCACCCAACGTCCCCGAAATTAGTAGCTGAATCTACTGACACAATGTAAGCGCAGGACACATAGGTTGGAACAAACACGTCAAATGATACGAACTGTTCGTGAGTTCAAGATTTTGTGGCACATCGCTGCAGATAGTGCCGAGTTCCAAGTACAAGGCATTGTCTCCCCGCATAGAATGTATTCAGCATAGCCGCCATGCTGTCAGCAACGTCTGCAGAGACTTTTAGAAAGGAACTGGCGTCTTTAAGACGTCTTCCATAGCATCCATAGGGTTTAATTCTAGGGAACCTGCTAGACAGTCCATACGCTGGATGTTCTAGGCTGCAAATGTATCGCTCATCACCCCAGCTCAATGTGCCCGGGACTTTTCGTCCAAGTACAGGAATTTCTTCTTTCTCTCCGTTATTTCCACCTACGTGGGGTCGACGTTTCTGATGAGTCTTCTCCACAAAACCCTGTCCTTAGCTTCTTCCCCTGACAAACCTTTCTCCCCGGGATCCTTCCCAACCCTATCCATCCATTTCCTCCTTGGCATCCCTCTAACTGTCTTGCCCTCCACTTCCATTGCCATCACTCTTCTGACTACACATTCATTTGTTCTCCTCATTACATGTCCACACCACTGCAATCCTCTTTATTGTATCTTCTTAGATATCTCTACAACTTTGGTTGTACCTCTTACTCTCACATTTCTCACTCTGTCTCTTCTTGTTATCCCACAGATCCAGCGTAGAATTATCATTTCGGTGACATCTAATCTCTTTTATTGTACTTTCTTTATTGGCCATGTTTCTGATCCGTACATATTTGCAAGTCTAACCACTGTTTTGTAAATCATTCCTTTGTTCTTCACAGTGATTCTGCGGTAGCAGAGAACGCCACTAACTTTCTTCCAATTTCGCCATCCCTCTTGCATGCTGTGTGTTATTTTAGAGTCCAAATCGCCATTACCAGTAACAGTTAAGTCTAAATATTTAAAACTTTGCACTTTATTCAATCGTTCTTCTTGCAACATAACTTCTCCATTTCCTTCTCCGTTGAACTCAAGATACTAAATGTTCTTTCTCCTAATCTTTAGGTCTCTATCTTTCAGAGACTTTCTGCAACTTTCTACTTTCCTTTCAAGTTCTGCCATATCAGTATTGCAAAGTACAATATCATCGGCAAACATCATACACCATCATAAACATCATCTCTCACATCCTGAGTTATAACGTTTATTACTACGTTGAAGAGGTACTAGCTTAAAGCTGAAGTCTGGTGTAATCCAACCTTAACAGGGATTTGGCTTGTCAATCCCACACTACTTCTTACCTGAGTTCTAGCTCTTGTATACATATCTTGGATTATCCTTCCATATTTCTCTGGCACTCTTTTCTCCCTCAAGCATCCCCATACTTATTGACGTTGTACTCTGAAGTAGGCCTTCTCCAAATCAATAAAGACTATGCAATCCTTTTCTGCTTTTCCTGATGCTTTTCCATAATTTGTCTTAATATAAAAGTTGCATCCGATGTACTATTTCCTAGCAAAAACCCAAATTGCTCTTCTTCTATTGAGGTTCCTTTTATCGTAAACTTCCTTCTATAATTTTCTCCCAAATCTTCATCTTGTGTGACATTAGCTTGATTCCTGTATAGTTTCCACAATCCTGTATATCTCCATTCTCCTTAACAATTGGTACAATAACACTCTCTCTCCACTGAGTCGGCATTTTTTCTTGTTCACAGATGTTTGCAACGCATCCCATACAATATCTATAAATTCTGGTCCCAAACTCTTCCACGCGTCTACTGGTATGCAATCAAGACCTGTAACTTTTCCGGCTTTCATTTCCTTTGCTGCTTTTTCTACTTCTTCTCGCTTTCTCGGCTTATTCTTGGCGTTGGTCCAGGATTTGGGGTTCTGTCGCTAAGAACTTTTCTAGGAGTTTTTGTTTCATTTAGGAGCGTTTCGAAATATTCTGCCCATCTAAGTCTTCATCGGTAAGCACTAATCCTTGACCATTCTTAATTTGCCTAATATGAGTAATAATATCCTTTGTTGCCTTGACTTTGGTTTTTGCTAACCTGTATAGTGTATTCACTCCACCTGATGTTTCAAGTTAGTCATACAGTTCATCCCAGGCTTGCGACTTTGCTCTAGACACTGCCCTCTTTGTTTCCTTATTAGCCGCTTTGAAGCTACATTTATCTTCTTCTGTCCCTGAAGTATTCCATCTTGTTTTAGCTTTCTTCTTCGCTTTGATAGCTTCTTGTACTTCCTCATTTCACCACCACGTCTCTTTTACTGCAAGGGGGCTATTTCTAGAAGTTCTACCCAAAATCTTCTCTGCTGCCGTTAGTATGATCCTACTGTTCACATCCCACCATTTTTGAATATCCACTTCTTTCAGACTTATTCTTTCGATAACCTCTTCCCTGAACAATTTTCTAATTTCTTTTCTTTCAGTCTCCACCATCTACTTTTGGGCTATCCATTTCGCGGCCTCCTATTATTTCTACCTGCAAACTCCCAGTCCACAATCACCACTCTGTGTTGTGAAGCCACACTTTCACCATTTATGACCTTGCAGTTCTTGATCTTAAAATATCTTCGGCAAAGATGAAATCTATTTGACTTTCTTTTCTACTACTCTTGTAAGTCAAGAGATGCTCCTTTTTCTTGTAGAAAAATGTATTGCAAATCACCAGATCGAATGCCGTTGCAAGGTCTATTACTCCTTCTTCGTTCCTATCTCCCACACCCCAGCCACCGTGGATCCTCTCAATGCTTCCTCTGCTTCTGCCTACTTGTCCATTCAAGTCGCCGCCCAAAATCACTCTTTCCGCTGGGGGTACGTTGCGAAGTTCTTTCGATTGCTGTAGAATAGTAGTGTTGATCGTCAATAAATGTGTATTCATTAATAACTTAGGACATTAATTAATTTAAGTTCTTTTTCATCGTTACTAATTGTCAATGCAATACATAAATATCACGAATATAATCATGTATACTTATGCTTGGTGGATAAGCAGTGTAAATAAAAATATAGTCCTGACATTTCTCGTTCCAGTATTGTCTTTTAACTGCAAAACTCAAATTTTGATTCCCTCCATTTGCATAACACTAAATGTTTTACTTAGTGTGTTTCACTTGTGAGTCGACGACATGGTATAAGAACACTTTTGAATTTTCGTGTACACCCGTTCATTAATTAGTACGAATTACCTGGAATGTAGTGTGCATCTTTGTTTTCCAGTCATTGCAAGGAAACTAATACAGGAATTTTCCAGTGGTGGAATCCAAATGTTAAGTTATTTTTATCAGAAACTGATAGAGTTATGTTATAGACTATGTACATTCCTATTCACGTCGTTTAATGTAAAACTATTTATTCTTTAGGGGAGTGTCGAAAGCAACCTAGAATGTTTATTTTGTTTTGTTTTGTTAGAATTTTGTTTTGAACAGAATTTTCTACGTTTCAAGGTACCTCATTTTTATTCCACTTTGAAGTTACTTTTGCCTTCTCCGCGAGAATGTACACTTCGCATAAAAAAATTGTGACAGCGACGCCACACACCCAAATAGAACCTTCTTATCCCATAATCGTGTCTATTGAACAGACTCCCTTTTTCTCTTTCCTTCGTCTCTCCCATACTAAAACCAGCAAACAACATAAGCACGTTTTTTTTAAAAAACAATAGACATCTATTAGTATCGATAAAAAGAAAGAATAAAGGCGAGATGAATCAATTATATAAGTTGATGGAGGGAGAAATTTAAACACACTTAGTGAAAAATTGAAACTGATGGATGTGTTAGACAGAGAAATGAGAGAGAGAGAGAGAGAGAGAGATAGAGTAGGGGAGAGAAGAAGAGGAAGAAGAAGAGAAGAAGGAGAAGGAGGAGGATGAAAGGAAGTACAGATAAAAATGTGGAATTAAAACGTAATAAAAAGAATTTACAGTTCCCAGAAAGTACAGTTTCCACAAATACAACAACAAGGTAGAAGTGGCTTTCGGATTTATGTTTCTTCAGAGTGATTCGAATATATAGAGGGTGCTTGAAAAATTCATTTAGTCACTTTCAAAATGGAGTCCAAACTTGCTGATCAAATTAAATATTCATGATTTCCAGTGAAACTCCAGAGTTTTGAGACACATATAGAATAATATTAAAAGTGTAACACACATATTTTGTTTCCTCATGGTTCGGTTGCAAATTCGGTGGGACTCATTGAACGTACTGGCTCGGAATATATTGTATTCACAGATTCCGCCTGGAATTTCAGTTTCGGGGATCTAAAGTAAAAATTGAGAGGGTGTAGGTAGTTTTGTAGTGTTCCTTTCAACTTTTGATGGCAAAAACGTTAAATTTGGGGGTAGTTTCGAAGATTTGGGCCTGACACCCCCACGGGGCCGGGATCTGGAGGAATTACTGATTGTAACAAACCCAGTAGATACCGTAGACCATATATTCCATTCCAGACTTCTAATATAAATTGAACATACAAACAAAATGAATGAATGATAATTTTCTGTTTAATTTATATCAGAAAGAGCTAATATTACATATCAACCTGTGTCAAAATGAAAAGTTACAAATGTTTATAAGGAAAATTAGCATGTTCCTTATAGGCATAGCAGACATTACATTTTCCACATTTCAAACGTGAAAAAAGAAACACAATTAATAGTATGTTGATAAAATATAGAATGGAAACCAATTTTGTTTGACACTAATATAAAAAGGAATCATCTCTTCAAATAGTCAAAAAAGGGAGCAATTTTCTAGTCATCTTAAAATGTATCTGTTCTGAACATGCCACTCTAGATTCCACCTATTGCGAATTTAACGTTTTAATAATTACAACACTAATAAACTAGTGTTTATAAAGATTCGCAACACGACAGAGCTGAAAGGGCTCATCGCCTGTGTTGGATACTAGTAAGGTTTTCGACTATGTTATCAGGTTTAAGATTCAAACGCATTCTGACGCGGTAATTAGATTTAGAACTGACAACACGGAGGTTGAAGGATATATTTTAATTATTTCATTGCGATTGAAGAGTGTTTCTTGCAGGGGTGACCAGGATCGGAGATGTTACCCCGAGAAAACAAAAAATACGACGCCGAAATTCCAAGTTAAATAGATTTGCCAGACTGGGTTAGTCGGGTTACCGGGTCACTTTTGTTTGGGTCAGACTCTGTCACCGGGTCATCGAAAGTTGCGCGGATTTGGCTATGGAAATCGTACAAAAAATGTAAAGTGTGTGTAACATAAGAGAAAAATAAAGAAGGACAGTGAAAAAAGAAGAAAAAGGCACAGCGAAAACAAGATAACAAGAATACAAGACCGTGAGGAAGAGAGAAAGACCAATGAAAAACATGAAAACTACAATATCATTATGCTTAAAAACATACACACTGTTTACTCGGATTCTCGCCAGTGATGCCTTCCGCCAGAGATGAAAGGTTTGTTTGGAGCCATTATTATATGCGAAAAAGATATTGGCTGATGGGGAATCGAACCGAGGTTTTCCAGTTGGAAATCCAGTACCATAGCTATACTCCATGGATTACTCTCCCCAAAATGTGCTTAACAAATAGTATAGTGCTTCTTTCGAAGAATAATAACACGAAAATTGGATACTTTAGATCAATGACGTGTTTTTAACAGTCCTGGTAACCCCATGAGCCTTTATGTGGACTTTTCCTACCAACATTCCTAAATCCTCTTCCTCTCTATAGTGACTCAGGTGTTTGATTTCACAGTCTGAAGGATTCTCCGTTTTGTATGATAAGTTATGATTGGATTCTGCACGATCGTTCTGTAAAAACTTTGACTTGAACATTGTTTGAACCTGTGTTAGCATGTTTTCGGACTGAAAAGTCCAGGACGTTTCCTTTACTCCATCTTGCCAACTGAAGACAGAAACCATATATATATAACCATTTATATATATACAAAGGGAGAACATTTTTTGAAAATGCTAAATATTTGGCCTCTACACTGGACCGATTTTGATCACTCTTGTTTTTAAAATATCCAGCTTAACATGTAGATTAAGCATCAAGAAACCGCATAGTTATCCGTCAAGTTCGAACTGAACAAGTGTTTGAGCGTTCTCCCTTTGTACACTCCGTCCGGCCGTTCTGTAACCTTGGCTCTTTCTGATAGAAATTAAGCAGACAAATTATTATTCATTCCTTTTTATAAAACTACCCCCAAGTTTAAAATATTTTGCCATCAAAAGTTGATAGAAACTTTGGAAAACTAATTACTCCCTTCCAATGTTTACTTTACATCCCCCAATCTGAAAATCCAGGCGGAATCCCTGATTACAATGGAATCCAAACAAATACTTTCAATAGGCCCCACCGAGTTTGCAACCGAACCACACACAAACGAAGCTTGTGTTTAACACTTTTGATATTATCCTAGACGTGTCTCAAAACTCTGCAATTTCACTCGAAATCATGATTATTTAATCTATTCACCAAGTTTGGTCTCCATTTTGAAAGTGACTTAATGAATTTTTCAAGCACCCTTTCTTTATTCAAATAGCCCTGAAAAAAAATTCCGAAATTAACTTCTATCTTCCTGTTAGATTTGTGGGAACTGAACTTTTTACTGTGTTTAAATTTCATATTTTTATCTGTACTCTGTCTTCTTCTTTTTCTCTCTCCGCTTTTCTCTCTCTCTCATTTCTCTACTTCTGTCTAACAAACATCCATCCGTTTCAATTTTTCATTGTGTGTGTTTAAATTTCTCCCTCCATCAATTTATATGTATAGTTCCGCTCTTATTCTTTGATTTTATCGATTCTAATACAAGTACACTTTGAAAGAAAATTGTGCTCATTATGTTTGCTGATTGTAGGAGAGACGAAGGAAGGAGAAAGAGGAATCTCTTTACCAGACATGATTATGGTATAAGAAGGTGCATTTAGGTGGTCTAGCCTCACGGCGAACGCTGTCGCAATTTTTTTGGTGTAAAGTGTACCAGATGTTCTCCAATTACACACACCTATTAGTTTCTTTTTAAGTAAGTAAGAAGTCGCATTAGCTGACTATTATAAAAATTCACATAGGCTACTTATTAACTAGTGGCAATCCTGGATTAGATTGACAGTATAAGTAAGTTTCTGTAAGGTCCTGTGAGTTACCATATCTGAACTAAGGTGCACTTCCATCCTGCCAACTGAAAATTGTTTTCAGAGTTTTCTTGACAATACAACATAAACAAATAATAGAATGCGAGAAGAGTTGACAAATAATATGCGTATAATATACATACAACACACAACATGTAATTAGACAATTAACATAAATTGAACGAATAGCTTCAAGGCTCATGTAGTTATTAGTATTTGCCGAAGACACTTGATTCAACAGGTGAAACCAAAGAATCGGAAAATCAACAATTATGAATCTTATAAATAATCAACATTTGAACGAATAGCCTCAAGACTCATGTTGTTATTAGTTTTTGCAGAAGACACGTGATTCAACAGGTGAAACCAAAGAATCGGAAAATCAACAATTATGAATCTTATAAATAATCAACATTTGAACGAATAGCCTCAAGACTCATGTTGTTATTAGTTGTTGCAGAAGACACGTGATTCAACAAGTGAAACCAAAGAATTGGAAAATCAATAATTATGAATCTTATAAATAATTAAAGTTGATGAAATATCCTTCTTGGATGTTCACATTCTATACTTATTCATGGTAAAAGCACCTCAGTAGAATATAATATGATTCCGGTGCTTACTCAGATTGACAAATGAAATTAATATATTTTCAGATCGCAACATTACATGTTTATAAGCAGTACAACTAATGCAGATTGCAACACGCAGTAGAACTAAAATATAATCAACTATTAATGTATTATGAGAAGGAGAATGCTACAATGGTTAAGGCAAAATATAGAATTAATTATATAACATATCAACAAATGGGCGCACTATCGTGTCGCCCTAATTGTTCTATATAGTAGTATAGTAAGACAATAAAATAGTAACACTTATAAATTGCATATGGCATAGATAAATTGATACATAATAACCGCCAGTCTATATAGGCAAAATGATAATCAGATTCTACTACTACTATCGGGATACCGGTCGACCTGCGTATAACTAGACCCATAATTATGATTTAGTAAATAATTAATAAATAAGGTACATGTCTTGAGTACTCAATAAGTACGTCAATTTTAGCCTTTCTTCCCTCTACATGTGCCATTTATTTGTTTCAAGATAAAATTCGCGTCTGGACGAGGTTCGGTATTTTATTGACCCCTAGTGTACAATCTTTTATAGTGGAGTTATATATGAGAGTAAGGAAAGGAGATGGATGTAAAGGAGAATGGTAATGTTTCTGATAGACGATCGTCATCTAGTTCTTAGTTGACAAGGAATATTCAGAGGGAGAAGAGGCACGCGCTACATCCCTGGCAAGTGGACAACGCATGACTCGTTCTCCTACGGAATATGATTGTCAACTACTTAAGAGGGACAATTTGCTAGAGTAATCACATACATTTTGCGAAGAGTTTCTACTTTTCATTCATTTCATTATTTTTATTATGGTGCCAATTGGGGGTTCAGGCTTAGCCCGTAAAGGGCCTTGAAATTGGTCCAACCATGTGAATATAGGATGGGGAAGGAGAGAGAAGGATATTCGAAAATGTGAATATTCAGGGAAACATATCCGAATCTATCGTTCCTTTAGATTAGGTCTCTATCGACATCATCATCTCTCTCTCTCTCTGTCTCTCTCTCTTCGTCGCTCCTGCAAGGAATTTTCGTTGATAAATGTTTACTCAACCAAAAATTACAACGATAAAATACATATTAGCAAGCCGCCACAAACATAGCTTTTATATTAACAGAGAGCTTCTTTAACTGGGAAATTCTTTACTTTAAGGCTTTTCTTTAACTCACAACGATTCAACCGTGTCCTTAAATTTTGTAACCTTAATTCAACTCATTTCTCGACGTCATACAATCATGAAAGTTTTCACATTGAGGTCATCCAAGTGACAAGACAATATTGCATCATGATTTTTACATATTTATACATTTTAAAAGTATGTTTTTAATTTTTTTAGAAAGAACTTCTTTATCCTAAAATAGTTCGCAACGATGTTGCGTTTCAATGCTTGCAGAACACTTTAGTATTTGCATGAAAAAAGCATCAGCTTACAAAATATAGGGTAAGGAAAAAAGTATCCGAACATTTAAACTTGTGAAATTTATTTTAAAAACATGCATCTCTTAAAAAATAAAACAATTCGTACTAAGAATTAAAAATAATTTTGTTTCAAAGAAAATCAGTTTTAAAAATTATATTTATGCATGACTAAAAAGAAAAGCATGGAGGACGCCAATTGAAAGAATTTAGAAGTGATTCATGAGAGAGCGCCACATGAATTTCTATTTAGTCATGCATAAGTAGATTTTTTTTTAAATGATCTTAAGTATTTTTCTTTGCTTTTAAGTACAAATTATTTTATTTTTAAAAAAAGACAAAGCATGTTTTAAAAAGTGTTTTATTATTATTTTCACTATTATCTTAAGTATGATACGAGTTAACGCGTTTAGCAAAATGCAATCAGAAGGTATACTGTATGCAACCGAAAAGGCAGTGCAATTGTATACTTCGTTGCAGATTATTAGGATATAAACTTGTAGTGTATTTTACAACTAAAAGCCATTTTTGCCTCTTACAGAAAACCAAAATTATTATTTCCGTAAGTTTCCAGTTGTCCGGTTGTCCACCTCTTCATCTCCTTATGTCATCTATATTTTAATAACGAATCATATGTCCCTTTCTTTCACCTGTGTTTAGGAACATCTCCTGTTCTGATCTGGAAATAAGCAAACACACTTTCTAAAAAAGCAATGACTTTAAAATGCATCCTGATTAGCTTTTCTCTAGTTGTTAAAATTATAAAGAAAATATATATAAAATAAAATATTTATTACAAATAACTAGGTGCACAAAAACATCAGATTTGAACACGGCATTTTTGTTCATATTATTATTTAAACGTTGTTTAGAGAAATGGTTGAGTCACTGATGTTTAGATTCTCCGAGATCTATCCTAAAAGCATTAATACAATATAAATGAATATATTTGCTTCGTTGTCAATAAAATCAAAATTTCCTCTGTGAAAAATTATTTGTTTCTTTACTGAATATTTTTACCGTACACACGTATTTCTCTCCCCCCCTCTCTCTCTCTCTCTCTCTCTCTCTCTCTCTCTCTCTCTCTATCTATCTATCTATCTATCTATCTATCTATCTATCTATCTCTATCTATCTATCTACTATATCTATCCCTCTCTCCTTTCTTTCACTTATAGTCCCGTACTTCTTTCTTCATCATTCAGTGTGAAGTCACTGGTATCAGTTTATATTTGAACTGAAGCAATTTCTCATTCTTGTCTCGCTGTTCTTCAAAGAAGAAAACTTCGTTAATTTTTAAGTGCATTTTATCACAGGTAGGGTCAAGGAAAGGACATAATAGCTGTTCTGTCGAACCACCCGCCGAGATAAAAATCATTTTCAGTTTTTTTTCTCACTTAGGAAACAAAGAAAAAGAGAATGTGAGATACATGTTTTGATTCTACTACGCCTTTTATATTCATCTATCACTTAGCTTATAATCAAAAGCGACCTTCTAAAAAATATTTCCTTTCTTTTTCTCTCTATACATTTCTCATCTCCTCTTTTGGGTAAAAGAACTGTAAAAATCCCTTTTTCTACGTCCTCAGTAGAAATTTAATTCTGTTTCTTACCTTCACATGCGAGAACGCTCTCCTTAACATATGCCTGATACGCGTATAGAACATCATCTTCTCATGTTTTGTTTATCTTCATTTTTACATCAGCCTAATTTTATTTTATTTCCCCTTTTGTCTGCTGTTTTCTTCCTCTTCGTATTCTGTTTTCTTTTTACCTGAAGCAGTAGAATATAGAAGAAAGTAAACAAGAGTTTAATGTTTTCGTACTTAATGTTTTAAAAAATAATAATGTTCAGCTTAACTTTAGCTAGAAAAACCCACAGGGAAATGTCATATTGCACGTAGAACAATACAAATAATATTTCCAGATGTCAAGATTAACACTCTACTGAATTCACCGAGTGATGTGGCTAACTGATACAGTACATTAGCCTACTCGTAATTGTAGTACTATTGTTTCATTTCCTCAGTACAGAGTTGAAGTACATCGTTATCTTAGATGTAGAGAATTATAGATATTTTTTTTACATATTAATTACTTTCGGTTATATTCTCTCATACGTTAAAGGTGAAATCCAGAAGTATCGTCGATATACTTTCCTTTCTTGTGATAATGTAAATAGTACATTTAAAACTTACACATTTTGTACATCTTGGGTAACTTTTCTCGAGGTAACATTAAAGAGGATAAACTAAATGCAATTAAAATTAATGGAAAATATTCTTTGGGGTTCATTTGATTATCTTTTAAATAATATTTGAACATTATACTCCATTGTTTATATATTTTTGAGCTCAAACTTTGATCACAGTTGACTCATTTTTGTAGCACAATCATTATAACAGAATATCAAAATGGAATTAAATTTTAAGAGTATAATTAAGAGATTTTACATATAGTTAACTACACTTTGGTTAGGAAACAAATGAATGTACAACATAAGTAGATAACTTTACATGAGCTGCAAAGTTTCCTGCTTTTAAGTCAAAAAATGACAAGGTGGCTGGTTTAAATGCAATATTTGTCTGCTATGTCAATCTATAT
>JAGDQP010049811.1:0-14405 GCA_022664845.1 Lepisma saccharinum | reverse complement strand
ATGTTGTGACATATTTTGTGCTGTTCCAGGAAACCTTTTGATCTTTCCTTGTACTGCAAAGGCACTTACACTGTCACAGCCTGACTTGAACGGAACCTTATCACAGCTGATGCTACTTCTTAATAAACTTCTGAGACACTTTGGCCAATATCAAGTACTTTCAGTTAGTTTCTAACACCTTTCACAATGCATTTACTTGCCTTAACCTGTTTGTACAGTACAATATATATATATATATATATATATATATATATATATATATATATATATTAATAGTGATTTCTTAGGTCCAGATTATCGGATATTATTGCCCTTTGGAAGCAGCACCTTCTGAATTTGAATTTAATTTTAAGACCTTTAGGCAACTTTGGCTCAGGTCGGATGGATGATGAGATGAATTGCTGGAATAAAGAAACTGGGAGGAAACGGAAGAACTTCGAGAAAAGCACGCACACGGTGTTTGTCCACTTCAATGACAAAGTCCGTATAACATGAGCAGGGGTCGAACCGACCACCCCTAGCATCAGAGGTGAGCGCTAAACCATTAACTCATCGCGGCCCTGCAGCATCTTTTTTTCAAAGCATAAATTTATCTAAAAAATATAGTTTCCTAATATGACCTTAAATAAGAAAATAATTGTGAATAAACATTTTTTATTTTTTTTATTTCACTTACAAAATTTAAAAAATATGCTTAATTAATTATTAAATAAAATAATTGAGGTTAAAATGCACATTTTTAAATATAACAAAAAAATCTATTAGTCTTATGAAAATGTTGCTCTTAATTAAAATTGACGTCAAAGAAATGATCTTTCATTTTAAAAAAAGTTACCATCGAAATCTGGTAATGCGATTCCGATATGTGTAACATTGAAAAATTGGCGCTAGCCACTATTTTGAATGTCCGCCATTTTGAATAGCTACCGTTTTATGATGTCTATCACCCATATTCGTGCTCTTCATAGACAAATGTTCAAGAGCTGAAAGTTTAATTTGTTCTCCCCATTTTATACCAAAACTTCATGTAGCCCCTACACATTATGCTTCCGCAATGTTACCTCGTATTGCAGACATTTTCAAATAATTGTCCATATTTCGGAATATACTTGTCGGATTTAATTGATCTTTTTCTTAAATTAAAGCCTGAGTTACAAGCTATCTTTTATGTAAGAACATAGGTTTCTCTAAAACCAGTCGTTTCAAAATATAATAGTAAATAAGAAAATATTTTAGGCTAAAATGAAACATTTTTACATTTAACTTAAAAACTATTATATTTATGAAAATATTGCTCATAAATAAAATTGTAGTCCAAAATATTATTTTTCATTTAAAGAAAGAATGATCGAAATCGGATAACTCAGAGCTGAGATATGTTGCATTTTAATAAATAGCGTCGGCCACCATTTTGAATGGGCGCTATCTTGGATAGCTACATTTTTTAAATGTCCATCACGTATTTTCGTGTTCTCGACGTGCCAGTGTACAAGTGCTGGAAGTTTCATCTGGTCTCCTCATTTTATACCAACAACTTGTCTGGCACAAGGACTAAAAGAGTAACCTATTTCTAAAGAATTTAAGGCTATAAAGCAATATAGAAGGTAAACAATATTAAATGCACTAAATATATTTTATGAAACATAATAACGACTATTATGGTCGAAAACTTCATTGACATCTTAGCCAATGAAAATTAATAATTTCCCGTCATTTCTCGGCGGTATCACCTGATCTTATTCCCGTCCACCGACCTACTCGTCAGATGGCAGCACAAGTCTTTTTGTATACTATGCACATTATAGCACGAGACACTTCCTATTATTTTCTTTGGTCTTACCGTCTGGGCTAAATCGGCAGACAGAAAGAAAAACACTAGAATGAAAAAGTATAGGGATCAAAAATATGTTGCTGAACCCCAAACACCAACATAGTTACTCGACTTATTTCATTGTTTAATCACTTTCCCATTTGTCAATTAAGGATCAGAATTCCCATTCATTGAGAGTATGTTCCATTTATATGAAAGCGAGCAATCAAGATGGCGGCAGGCAAACGCTTCATGTCTAATCAACACCGTGTGTTGTATTGGTTTAATACAAAAAGTGTTCAACACGCTGGGACACCGAAAAGTGTTGAATTAATAGGTGTTCTAACTAACGGAACTCTCAAGCTCTTCGCTGCAGTAACAAACGTTTGTCATTTGTTACATCTACATAATTGTACTCTACATTTACTACACAACAATATCTACAATTTCATTTCTTTTGAACACATACAGTTAAAATCTTACCAACTTTTTTTTTTTTTGATATTCAGTAACATTGCAGGGGAATTTTTCAGAATTCTGTCAAAGCTGTGGAACTTTTAATTTGCGTTACTGGCTGGATGTTTCCAGTTCTATGTCAATGAAAAACGCCATATGCTGCTTTTATTTCCAACGTACAGCGTGGAATATTACTAAAACATTTTAGAAGGATTGAAACAGCTTTTCTTTTTATATTGGAACACAGCGAAAAGTATGGAAGAAGAAAAGAATTGGTACAAGAAAGCGAAGTAAGTTTTTAGGCAAAGAAGGATAGATACGTATCCAGAATTTGGTTTTGTGAGGGGTCCAAGGGCTTCCGAAGGAGTCCAAGGTGTGTCTGGTCATAAAATGTATATTAAATATGTATAATTTCGCTTGAAGTTATACTATTTTCCAATAAAACTCTAATTTTTTTTTGGGGGGGGGGATCCCGGACCCACCCCCTAAATACGTCCCTGAAAAAGGAGTAAGGAAAATAAAAGTATCAAGAAAATCTTTTTCTGAATAATCCTGTTAATAAAAATGAACCTGAATAATGGTTCAGAGGTATGAGAACATTATCGGTTTGAATATTATTGAAAACTGAAAGCTTTCGTATTATCGTCAGTACTGGAAATTTTCACAAAGTCAATTGCCTGATATTTTTTTTTTAAAAAAAGCAATCGGTTGAGAAACTTTAACACTACTGCATCTTTTTTCACATTCTAATTTGTATTTCCAATACTTCCGGTTTGAGTTACAGCTTGTTAGTTTATTGATTTAACTATGACACTAAATACCCAGATAATATTTCGGACACCAAGTCACCGTCATAGTTACAGAACAAATTCAAATACTCCTCTCCAGGACCTTAGGTTATAAGCCGGTGAGGACATTCACCCAGAAAAAAATATTCCATCAGAACATTTCTTCAGTATACAAGAAGTTTTGATTGTACCTATATACGCCTGTAAATATTGATCTTTGTTAGGATAAAAGACTTTTAAAATATTTCATTCACTTTTCTCCGAATTAAAGTACGGTTACCTACATAAAACAATGTTTTTTGACTGGTTGTAAATAAACTACTAAAATTTAATTTTTGTTGTAGCATAAGGAATTTTCATTTTATGTTTACAAATGTTGGTTCAAGAAAGAGGAAGTAAATGGCAAAGAAACACAAGAAGAACTTTTTATAATAGAACAAAAAAGTGATTTACTCATAAAAATACCAAAAAATAAAAATAAAAACATGTATGGAGTAAAAAAAAAGAGAGAGAGGGAATTGATGGAAGTTTTTCTGTTGCGTATGCAACGTGCTGAACAACAGAGTTGAGCACATTGCATAACTTTGAGGCAATTTTCATCGTTGATTCAGAAGTAACTCACTTGGAAAGACCATGGAAGTTGTTATTTAATGGAATATCAGAAGAGTAATCATTGTATACTTTACGTTTGTGTTTCTTCTACGCTTTCTACTTCCTTTTCCTTTTGCATTGTGTCTTTCTTCCTTGTTCTCTTTCTTTACTTTTTTTTGTTTCTGAGAAAGAAAAAAAGCGCGACATGAGAGAAAATGTTTTATATAAAAACGCACTTTCTCTCTCTTCCCATTTTTTTTTCATATATTTTTTCGTTTCTTAGTTTCCGAATTTATGTTAGATGGCGAGGCCGTTGCTGCACTCACTCACAAATCACCCATGTGGCGCCCTGTATCTGACGTGGCAAGACCCACTGACCAATGACATTCCCCTTTACCCGCCCCCTTGGTTGTAATATTGGAAGTGTGGGCGTCTGCAGGATAGAGAAAAGAGAGAGGAAGGGGGACGACAGATAGGCAGACAGACAGACGAGGTCACGTGGGGGCAAGGGAAAATGGAAGAAGTTTCTCTGGAGCTCGACGCTTTCAATCAACAGAAAAGTCGTCGGGGGAACTGGAATCACAAGCAGTGTTGCTACGCGATAGAAAAAACGGTATTCTTGGGTTTTCATGCTTTTATATACAAGTAAATGAGCTTGTATGTAAGTACTTGATATAGTTCATAGAGGACTCTTACTCAGTCACTAAAGTTTTCTTTGGTATGGATTCTTTTACGTACATCTATGGGAAGGAAGAATGAAGATAATAATAATAATAATAAATCAATTAGAATTCCATGAACATATTTTACATAGCGTTTTTAAAAAATAATATTCGTACTTGTTTTTCAGTGTGAGCTTCGAAGATTATAATGATACAGTTAACTGAAGTGAAAGAAGACTTAATAAACCATAACCAGCGAGGACTTTGTTCAATGCAAAACAGGATACTATACCTCCCACGGTAGTCAGTACATCCATTTAGCTTTTTTATTGAATTTTATGTAAGACCTTTTGGCATCTTTGGCTCAGGGTGGGATGGGCTAGGTACAGGATGGGTAAGAACCAGGGTCTTTCTTAAGGTACCATCCCGGCAGTCGCCTGGAGAAACTAAGAGAACCCTTGGAAAACCTATCAGGTAGGGTTCGAAAACACGTGCCTACCTATTGCAGCTTTAAAAGAATTTTTAAACCACTATCAAAATTAAGTTATAGCAAACTTCTAATTTGTAACTTAAGTAATACCTTAAAAAATATATGAGACCTTCACAAGTAGGCCTAATACTTTAAGAATCACTAAAACAAAAATTATCGGACAAGAATTTATTTAAAAAAAAATATAAAATCGATTACTTAGGTTTAAAAGTTGAAACCGTTCAGTCCATCTAGCGTGGTTTCAAAGAAATAAACAAAAAAAAAAGAAGCAAATTATGAATTACCTGAATACGATAAAATGTGGTATGATTCTTGAGGAGGCAGTTTCATTGCCAATGATTGTTTGAATAAAATATTTTCTTATATATATATATAAGAAATCAGAGCCATATTCAATCCACTAGAGGATGAGGCCTCTCCCCGAAGGAAGGAGTTGGTCTACTGCTCCCACGCTGACCAGACGGGTTGGGAGAGGAGAGCCGAAGCTCTCACTGTGATCGCCACTGTCTTTTATTCACAGCAGCTCCCCAATTGTCCTCACGATGCTGGGTCAACACCGAAATTTTTGAGCCCCCACCGGGAATCGAACCCGGGACCGCTCGCACTAAGGTCGAGCGCGCTACCAACTAGGCTACGCAGGAGCTCATATATATATATATAATTTCATTTAAAAATAAATAAGTAAGAAACCCCATACATCATGATTATTACTTGCCCTTTTTGTTGTGTTGTTATTATTATCTAATTTAGCACCTGAGTCCACTAGCTCAGGATCGAAGCTGTAATCTTATTAACAACTTTAGTCCTCTAAAGATAACCTGATGATTACTAATTTATGGAAAGACTAAGTCCACATAACATCAATGTTATTTAGAAATGACAACAATTTTCGGTTTTGAAATAGCAAATTATACAATCCTGTATTTTATTAAAGTTTCTACAATGTCTGCAATACATGACACTAAAATCTGTTTCAATAAAACAATTCAGTTGTTCTACTTATTAAAAGCATGTATGTCATGATTACTTCATTACTTTAATTAGAAGATTAATAAAAAGAGATGATGTTCCATTAACATATATTGACTTCACTACGATATCGATGCACCTCCAAATTGTTATACTTATATTTAATTTTCACTCGTAACATAATTTATGTCTGTCACTGAGATTGTACTAATGGATATATGAAATGATGATGTTAGAATGAACAAATTTTGTAAACACTCTTCATACATTTTGATTTGGACAAAATCTGGAATAGCTAAACGCAAAAGGAAAGAAAAATGGTAGTGCTCTTATCCGGATTAAAATCAAGAGACACTGCATGCCAATATTGTTTTAACAAAAATCCATTAAAAAGGATCACCATCTTGTGACTGTGCAATGACACAAGCTATTGGTTATGCAAATCACAAATGTTTGTCCATGCTCTAAGTATTGTGCAGTTCGGAGTTCTGTAGACCTCTAAGAAGGATCTTGGCTAGTTCGCGCGGTGAAGTGGGAAGTGCATAAGCAATCATACTTTTACTATCGCACTTTTACTATCTACCTCGCATTGGCTATTAAAGGGATCTTCCTACCCATGATCACGATAAGACTCCTCCCTCGCGGCTACAGAACTCAGAACTAGACTATACCTTCTGGAAACCTTCAAGACATAGTCGGATTCATTTCCCACACGGTACTTTAATTGCTTAACTCTAAAATCGATCGTGTAATTCTAAATTTTCTTTAAAGAAATCGATTTGAAATTATAAGAACACAAAATATTTCTTGTATGAAGACTCAAATGAAACATCATGCTAGAAACTTCCATTTAAGTCCTAAAAAGTAAAATAAATAAATAAACAAACCAGTTTTAGCCCATCACCGGGAAAAAGACGTTCTTTTTGATTGAAAGTGAATGGCAGAAATTAGTGCCATAGCACTCTTGAATATATATTTATTTGGAAACTTTTTCCTCTGGAAGCTAAACAGCACATCGGAGGAATGAATAGATGTGATTTTCGGACTCGTTGTTTGTTTAGTCAAATTAATGGGTTACACAAAACTTCCGTGGTTTTTTTTAGATGCAACAGACTAGTTCTTGCAGATTGAATTTTTTCAATCTCAAGAACGAATAATAAAATGGAATAAAAATTAGAAATCAGAATAAAAAAAATGAAGTTTGTGTTGAGTGTATAGATAAACAGCTTACATGTGTTAAAGTGTTTGTAAATATATGAGGAGCATGCTACGATAATAATTAGCAAAGAGAAGAGAAATTCTGCAATGGGTGAACAATATTAAGAAAACTAAATGCAACATCTACACTGAGAAAAATTAATGTTGTAGGCTCCTTAAATAATGGCCATAGGACAGACGGCTGGAAGACGCTATAAAATGTATTGTGGATAACGTTATTCCAGACGAACTCATGATGTAATTCGTATTGTGATTCACCATGGAAACGTGTGTTGAGCGCCCTGCTTTCCCGCAGTTTGTGAAATAATTTTCATGGATTATTTGATATAATTAGGATTTCATTGTTTGCATTACATGTCCTATTACGTACGTACCTTACATCACGCATTCTATTAAGATTATCATGTGGAATGTTCTGGTATATCAATCAATTCTTAATATTGCACACCTCATCTTAACATATCGTGATGCATGCATTTAGTTATCTGGGTGTAAAAAACGAAGACAATATAGAACAGTTTCCGATTAAACCAATTTAAAGGCTCTTAAATGCTACATACTGATTTCGTTTCATATATTTCTGTTCTCATAATAATAATAGCCACGGGCATTACAGACCGAGAGGTCATGAGCCTGCCCCAACGCCATCTGTCCGCGGTTGCTGGAACTGCGTCCACCTGAGTGATTTCTAGACCGAGTGGTCGTCACGTCTTTATTTACGTGACTCCGCAGTTTGAGTGGACTCCATCCGGGAATTGAACCCGGGACCACACAGATACGAGTCGAACGCTCTAACCATTAGACTATGGAGCCCCTTATTTCTGTTCTTAGTTTCACCTTTTTTATCAGCATAATACCCGTACATGCGCATTTTTTATCTGTATCATTTAAGGTCACAGCGATGTATCAATGGGGCCATATATCACGAAAAATAAACACAAATAACAGACGCCAAGAACGCTGTCATTGACTCTTGTTACATAACGCAACAGAAACTATGTCCGCTGTTGCCATGTCATCGTCAAGTAAATAGAAGGGTGTTTATTGTATCTTAGTAAACTAGTGAAAAACATTGCCTAGAAGGATATGGTTTCAATATATAAACATAGTTTAACAAAAATATTTTGTTATTTTCCTCGTAAAAAGTTCATTTAATACAAAAATATCACCAAATTACCTTACCTTAACCCATTCATTACTAGAGTTTGTCCACCTTGAAAACAAATTCTACTGTACAACAACAGTGTTAGTGAATTTTCTTCCTTTGAATTTTATTGAAAGATTTTAGAAAACTTCAGCTGAAGCCGTGAATTTTCTGCTACTACTCTCAAAAAATGGATGAAAGGAAAAGGATAATCTATAGTTTGTAAAGTTAGAAATGTCCTTTGACTCCACCCACTATGAAGTGAAGTAGAACTTAGCACCACCGTCAGAAGTTGCTAATGAGTATTGCTTGTTGTCCTAGGAATTGAGTCGTCAGAAAAAGCAAAGAGTTTCTGAATCAATATTTGGCAGAAGACTACGTGCAAGAGGTTCTTTCGACTGGAAATGTTGCATTATTGACACTGTAAATAGATTTTCGAACGTTAGGTGTGGTCAGATGACTTCTCTTAATGTAAAAATTTTGCCTGTGAATTCAATATAAAAATTACAAAATATCACAGATTTTTTTCGCACAGATTGCAACACTGTTTCTTGACCAATGTAGTTCTAACGACATATCTTGTGTGCGAGATTGAACCACAGGGAAGAGAAAAGAAGCAGATAATATAAAGCAAAAGAATAAACGTGTATTCAAAGAGATAAGAGAAAAAAAATGGAAGAAACGTTCTTCACAACCTTTTCCATGAGAGAGAAGGGAGTTTTCTTTCTTTCTTTTTTCCATTTTTACGTATAATGTAGTGTATCTTCTTCCTCAAAGCGAGCTCAGAATGAAGTCTGATGAATATGGCGGTCGCCCATTTACGTTCTGTTCCTTTGAGATAGTGTTGGGAATGGTCAAAGGAAACAGGAAAAAAAAAATGAAAGAAGAATTCCAATTTGTTGAAATACACCCAACCAAAAGGACGTGGACAAATGAAAAAGAATCTTACAAAAGCGAGAATGGTTTCTCGTTACTCCGTGCTGTCCAAGTTTTCTGAAAATTGTGTTTCTCATTTGTTTCATTAAAGGAACGCCGCTTTATTTTCAGTATGGTATGACTTCTCCAAGCTTGGAAAAATAATTATTTAAAATAAAAAAAATGAAGATAGCTTAAAAAAATACACTAAAAGATAAAAGAAATACTAAAGTCAATATAGTTAGTAAGACGTATTTATTAAAAATCTCGTAAGTTTCTTATCAAACCTAAAATTTCATATCTTTTTTCTGCACTGGTTTATTACTTCTTAGCTACAGAGCTTTAAAATTTTCAAAAAATCGTATTTTTATCGATCACGAGTGAAATGAAAATTGATGATAACTTATGAACAAGACATGTTAGAGAACTGAAACAATACCCATATTGTCTGATATAGGACTTGACAACATTCGGATTAATTTCAATTTCGATATTCAAACACAAAAATCAAATTTGATTTAAAAAAAAAAGTGTTGTTGTATTTTTAATCACGGAATTGTCTTCATGTATTAACTATCGCACCAAACTTCAAGTTGGGAACGCAATGGAATAGTATTTTTCATAATTTTAGAAAATATTTTATCATTTAGATAATATGAACACTTTCAGTTTCAGCCATGGATGTAAATACGGTAACGGATTTACTGCTATTGACGCCAGCACATGCGTGCGCACCATGAGTACCTGGCAGTTGTAATCGATTAAAATTACATAGTAAAATCTACCTCGATTTCTTCCTAACCACCATGCTTTCACACTGAAGCACAGACGAACCAATAAGACGCAAGTTTATCCCAATCATCCAGGAAAGATTAATCGAAAACTGGCGTCAAGTTGTATTGGGCCAGTCAATCCGACTACCGTATTTACATCCATGAGTTCCAGCTATTGACATTGGAAAATACAGTACATTAAAATAAAACATCATCAGAACGTCATAACTTAAGAAGCGAACAATAATTACTGTGTTTTGTGAAAATTTATCATGTTCGTAATATTAAGATGGAGCCGGGTAATTAATTGCACAATCAACTATCAATCTTGAAGCTTCCAAAATCTCATATATATTGTTTTCACTCAGGTGTGAAATCAAAATACATTATAAATCATGATAAGAAAGAATAAGCTAGAAAGTTATTAAAAATATCGTCTAGGTTTTTTATTGACTTTTATTTTAAAACTTCAGAAATGTACAAATTTTAAGATTCAAATGTGAAAAATTCACTGCACCGCTAAATTATCAGAGAAATAAAGCGTGTTGTCCTCTAAAATAAATAAGACAGAATTGTTGTGTGAGTTGATCTCACATGTGTCTGTGGAATATTCAAAATTAATTGAAAATGTATTTATTTGTAATGAAAATTTAATTTGATTTTAGTTTTTGAAAATTTATTTTTAAGAAAAAGTAGGGCCTACCTCAGAAAAGTATTCTGTTGCCTCACTCCAGAGTGGTTGAACCAGTTTACATGGAAAAAACATCAATAGAACAACTTACTGTTTGCGTTTGGCATGGATATAAATACGGTATCGGATTGACTGGTCCAATATAATTAACGTGGGCCAACCTGACGCCAGTTTTCGATTAATCTTACCTGAATGATTGGGATGAACTTGTGTGTCTTATGGTTTGTCTATGCTTCAGTGTGAAAGCGTGGTGCTTACGAGCGTATCGTTGTCGGAATTTTAAATGGAAGATGCGTCAAGAACTGTGACGTATATGAAAACAAAAAGTGTAAAGATACATGCCCGCACCTAACCTTACTAACCTCCACGTTCCCATGGTTACTAATTTAAGATATTCTACGAAAAACGCAAGAAAGCAATTATTAATAATAAATATGAACATAAAAAATATATTTTAAAAGAAAAAATCTTAACCCCGCTGAGATTCGAACCAGTGTTTTTTATTCAGTAAGCCAACGTCTTACCACTGGACCTCCGCTACGATCTTGCAAATGGCGTTTCGGCCGTTGTATTTACAGTTCACGTGTTACGTAACAAGCCAGTAGTGACGTGTTCTTGACACAATTTCCGTTTAAAATTCCGACACCGATATACTCTAGTGGTGCTTAGGAAGAAATCGAGGAAGATTTAAATATGTAATTTTAACCGATTACAACTGTCAGGTACTCTAGGTGCGCGCGCATTTGCTGGCGTCAGTAGCAGTAGATCTATGGGCGTTTGGTTGAGTAAACAAGAGGTAGGTGTTTGTGTATCCTTGTTATTTACACTGGGACTGCTTATGATTTATCTCACTTACCCCGTACTGTTCACAAATTCTTCTTACGTCTTACTTGTTAGTAGATTATCAATT
Source organism: Lepisma saccharinum (assembly GCA_022664845.1). Taxonomy (NCBI): domain Eukaryota; kingdom Metazoa; phylum Arthropoda; class Insecta; order Zygentoma; family Lepismatidae; genus Lepisma; species Lepisma saccharinum. Next base: position 2,988 of record JAGDQP010049811.1, on the reverse strand, counting down.
GCTGATTCAGGATCTGCACACATTCCCTAAATTAATATCTTGGATCTAAATACGGAGACAGGTCTACTTCTAGCGACCCGAAATTGAAGCCAACACAAACCATGAGTACCTGGCAGATGTAATTGATTAAAAAACAACTGAACATCACATTCCGTACAATACCATATTTAAAATATTAATCTTTCCCCTCTCTTCTTTAGCTAGATCTTCATCCATTTTTTGCCTCCACACACTCAGTCATAGGCCAACCAATAAGATGCAACGCAAGTAAATCCCAATTCACCAGGCAAGATTATTCGAAAACCGGCGTCAAGTTGACCCAGCTTAATTGTATTGGGCCAGTCAATCCGTCTACCGTATTTACATCCATGAATCAATATAGCGTTATGGTGAGTTCACACTGGGCAATGTTGATAACATTTTGTGCGTGCACATATTAGCGCCGAGTTTGTCAACTTGTTGACGTAATTCATGAACATTTTGGATGTTCTTGCACAAAATTATGTGTTCATAAGTCTAGAAAGGGCCGACTGTTGTTAAGAAAACATTAATGAAAAGGAAATTATGTGTATACAGTTCTTTCTCAAGCACATCAAAGCAATAGGGCATGTGCGATGTAGTGTCTAGTGCAGTGGTTCTCAACCTCTTTTTATTCGCTGCACTCTATTCTGAGTAGTGACTTCCCACGGCACACTAATGTGCGACCTGGGGTTTTCAGCTCTAATAAACATTTTTTTTTAATGGTAGAGACTTCTGTCAATTAAACAGAAAATGCGTGTGTCTTGGTCTTCAATTTCAGCACGAATTGAATTTTTGTGTAAGAGCTGATTTTCATGAAAGTTTGCGTTGCTTGCTTTGCTTGCGATTTTGGTGAATAGCCAATTGAAATATGTGTTACACTTGCCTTCACAATAAAACAAGCAATAAAGGACGCGTTTCGATTACCTACTCACCCAAATCCCAAGCTTTCATGAAAATCAACCCTAAAAATTGACAAGCTTAAAGTTCTCATTATTAACTCAAATCTTTTATAGTATGGCGTAAACAAACCATTAATGTTCCTATAAAATAAATATGGCTAAGCTCATGAATACTTTTTCTTAATCCTTTTCTTCAAACTAGATATTGAGTGAAATTATTGAATTACTTTTACCACAGAACTATTCTTAGTTTATCTGTGCTTTTACCAGCAAAACCACAAATCCTCAGAAGTTTCGCGGCACAGTAATGTGCCACGGCACACCTGTTCAGAATCACTGGTCTATTAGTTAGAGATCGAAAATCGAAGGAAAATGCTCAGGAGACAATATATATTTGCATGCTGCTTGGTTGAATACAAAACCATATGTACATACAATAAGCTTAATGTTAACTCAATATCTGGCAACCTTGTAAACACCAAAGTGAAAGTAGTAACCAATGACCTCTATCTAAGAGCAATACTGGACTGACTGACAGAGAGGATACTAATTTCGTTTGTCCATTTCCAGTTTAAACCAATATTGACCAAATTTTCAGTTCTAATTCAGTTTTTACGCTTGATATCACTGTGCGGCCCACTATTATAATGAATGAATAACTCAAGAATTAAGACTTAAATCAAGAAACGGGCCCCACAGCGATAAGAAGTGTATAAAATTGATTTAGAACTGACAATTTGGTCCACATTGGATTAGGCTGTAAGTGGACAAACGAGTTTAAATATTTGCTTTGGCTTGTAACTTTCGACAACAACCAGTCACTCCAGTATTGCTACGTAGAGCTCGATGGTAGTAACATTACACCTGTATCTAAACGCGATACTGAACTGGGCAAAGCTATTAAAAATAATGAATATATGAAGCCAGGGAGTGGAAGGCAGCTAATCTCTATCGTCCACTTTCAACCTAAAACAATATGAACCAAATCTTTAGTTCTCACTCAGATGTTACCGTGTTATCGCTGTGCGGCCCGTTTTTTTATTTGTCTTAACTCTTGCAAAGAAAAAGTAAATATTAATTAGAGCATGTATTTGTGAACGTACACACGTTCATCAGCTTTCTTAATCCAATTTGTGCAATTATATTTGTACAAAACATTTTTTGCACATGTTGGAAAACATTGCAACATGTACATCAATTAAATTTTCCTATAGTCTGTTTTTACTTTTACTTCCAGGTCCATTGAGCCAAGGAACAGACTGTTAGAGTTTTTTTTTTTTTTTTTTTAATGTCTGCGATCTTTCCCAAGAAATGTTTTTACCGTATGTTAGAGAGGATATGCACACTCTTTTATTCTTCATTTGTATCAAGGGGAGAGAAGTCGAAGCCTAAAAGAGAAAAAGAAAAAGTCCTTTGCAAATGTAGCAAAAGAGGACAATTTGTCACATATCAAGGAAGCTTAGGAGTAGTTTAAAAATAGGATTAAGAAAAATGATAGGAAAAGACCAGATTTATGGAAAAGGAAGTGAAGAGTGGCAAAAATGCGGGCTTCTTCCCAAAATGGCAAAACATGGAAAAAGGAAGAAAGGAGAGAGAGAGAGAGTGAGAGAGAGACAGAGAAATAACAGATGTGTCTGTGTAACAGAGAGTATGTATCTTCCGGGAGTATTTTTGGAGAAGTTTCCAACAGGTCACGTTGTTTCTGTCAATGTTCAGGTCATGAGAGAGCTCATCCTCTCATCAGTGTCAAACCTTCTAGGTTCACCTTTGTTCACGTTGCCAGATAGAGCAGATGTTCAACTTAGAGAAAAAAATAGTTGATGGGATATAGAGGAATATGGATGAGAAAGGGGGGAAGGAAACAAACTGAAACTCTCCAAATGTTAAGTCTCCCAAATGACGGTAAAAAGTCTATACGAAGAGATACAGGACAAGAACCTGACTGAAGAAACGGAAGTCCTTTCTGTGACCGAGATGGAGAAGGTCGTTTCCTAAGACTCGGCACCGAAGAAGGTCGCTGGTTCAAACCATGATCCCGTCAGTTATCGTAACTAAGATTTAACGATCA
>JAGDQP010049810.1:0-14405 GCA_022664845.1 Lepisma saccharinum | reverse complement strand
ATCTTCGGGTCAAAGACTTGCCTTGGGGTAGAACACCTATCATCATCATCATTAATACAGTATCGAGTAAATAAAATGTATAACAGAAAATGAGTAAAGGAAATGTACTCTGTCTTCAAACTGATTTGCTGAAACACAGTTCCGGTGCGTCCGGTCTACTTTAGTGTATTTAAATGTACAATGTACAAAATAATGTGTAATGTTTAATGTACAAAAATCAGAACAAATAGTTGTTTATTAATATCATAGATGTAATACATGAGAAACGGGAATATGATTCACTTTCAAATTTTCGACGTGAAACTACTACAATTTCATGAAAAATGTACATAAGTAATTATTCTTTTAAGTGACAATACATCTTCCTAACAAAGAAATAACTTCTTGTTTACAACTCTATGAACAGTCATATCAACATTATTATGATCCAACAAGAAGATTAGCTTTTAATGAATCAATTCTAGCTACCGGCCTGGTGTAATTGATGATAATACAGCCTATTTCGTGGTGTTTCCTAGCAACACTGTTCTCTCTTTTCGCCCGCTCTCGTCCCGCGCTCGCGCTGATGTGAAACAGTGAAACGGCTCATTTACTTCAATGTCTTGTTTGGCTTTCTGCGGGCAGCTCCCGCGAAAGTCTCGCCGCATTTCTAGCAGGGAAACGCGGGTGATTTTTCGTCCGCAGCGAGAAATACCCACTCGCGCTGATGTGGAAAGCCCAATTGCTTGCTGTTGTCCGCTCCGCTCTCGCGCGTATGTGAAAGCGGCCTTAGTCTAAAGAATGGAGCTTCTTAAAAGTGTTTACTGTACATGTATATAGGGTCAAAAGTACTCAACCTACGTCAAATCATTGAGGGCGCGTGTGTGACCATTGCATTATTTTATATAAATAAATAAATCACAGCCACATTCGATCCACAAGTGGATGAGGTCTCTCCCCGGAGGGAGGAGTTGGTCTATTACTCTCACATTGACCAGTCTGGTTGGGAGAGGAAAGCCGAAGCTCTCACTGTGATCACCACCATATTTTATTCATAGCATCTCCACAATTGAATCACTACGCTGGGTGGGCACTGGGCACCGTTCCAGAATTACACGCCGGGAATCGAACCCGATTTTTATATATATATATATATATATATATATATACCATATTTGACCATAGTGTCATTACCAAGTAGATCAAAAGCAGTTTGTATTTTTTTTATTTTTCGTATCTCCTGCCATTTTTGTATATAGAACGGCTTTTTTATCCACCGAGGTGCGCAATTAGCGTTTACAAAGGTTCATAAAAATTGCTGGTATTTATTAAATATTTGAGATAGCGGAATAAATCATTTTTGTCTTGAAGTAGACATCTGTAGCTTTTAGAAACAGTACTCCAGTCGACTAGTAGCTTACGAATGATTAGACTAAAATTGAGATTTAAGTTCAGTTAACGCGAAGTGCCAAATCGCCATTTCTGCTATGTGTAACTTAAAAAGGGATGAAAACCATAAAGTGATTTGATTTTTCCTCGCGTGATAGATTGGGCACACCACCTGGTGCTGTATGTGACTGTGACACAAGTAGCGTTTGCAAGGATTCAGTTTAAAATTTTATCTTTTTCATTTGGAGGAGTTGTTTAATGAGACTTGGCAAGTCACAAGGTGAAAGACAAAGGATTATAGTCGTTCGTAGTCGTTTAATTTTTTTATACCAGCTAAACGTAGGATGGCTATACTTGTAGATAAATAAAACCTCTCAATCAACATTTGTAACCAGGGAAACAAACTAATTAAACAGCTTTAGAAAAAAGAAAGAAAGAAACTCACTTTGCGTGGTGTAAGAATACATTTATGAGAGTTTGGATGTATGTCGGAATTTAGAAGCATCAGTTTATTTTCTTTGCCGGAAGAAAGAGAAAGTGAGGGAAAGCATCAACAAGATAGAAACCATCGTGATCGATCGAAACTTTAATCGTGCTGCACGATTACTTAATTTTCTATGCATTGAACTTTCGATTTTAATTACAAACAGGTCGTCGTACACAACTTTTTTTTTTTTTTTTTTTGCTTTACCTGTTGAAATTTTTCGCTCGTTTACTCTCTGCGGCGGCACGAGCTTTGTTACATCCATCAAGCACATTGACTGACCGTAATTTAAATTTTAGTCGGTTTTACCTCACCTCTTCCAAGCCGCAGGCCTGTATCTGCATAGAACTGCTTTTCTGGTGACAACCTCAAATTGGAAATGAGTATCGGGATTGAGAGAGGCGTTGGCAAAGAAGTAGGAGTGAGAAAAAAAAATAAGAAAAGAATTTCCTGGCAATACGCTTCATCCAGGCTAAAATGAGCTTCTTATTCTAAGTTTCGGCACGTTTAACCAATATCTTCAACATTTTCTCGATACTTTTATTTCCCAGATTCTCAAGAACTTGCTTCTTTTAAGTAGTGTAAAGGTCGTCTACAGCATTTGGAGTCTTTGTTCAGGGTTGTACTAATTTCAGAGTTTAATTCCCAGGAACATCGAATGAGAGAGAGAAAATCCTTTTGTTACGTGTTGTGCGATTTCATTTTGGAGTTGGATATAACTAGATAATGTACTATTAAGAACGTTAGAGTTTGTTAGCTTATATTTTCCGTTACATGTGTTGTTAGTGTCAATAGATGCTTTTTTCTGAACAAATATTTAATTTTGTACATTTTTTGTTAACGGTGCAAGAAGAGCAAGACGTGAATGCAAGTAGATTAAACTGAAACAGTAAAGTATGTAGGAGAATGTAACTAAAGAACGTAATTAAATTTCTTTTTTTTGTAAAATTTCATGTTTTAATCATTTTGAACACGTTCCGCAAACACTTGTTTAAAAATGAAATGTTTAAAACAAATTTAACTTGTCGGTGATATTCATGCAATTCTAAAAGAACGGGGAAAGATCTAAATTGGTGAAAGAAAAAAATATTATATAGTTTGTATTTTTATTTACCTTCTGCATGTAATGGATTATATTTCTGTTTTACGGAAGGCATAAACAGAGTAATATTACAAAAAGAATTTAATACAGAAATTAAAGTACTAAAGATGAAAACGAAAAATACGAAGTTACTTCCAAAGATGACAGAACTTCGGCACGGCATAACCTGTGATTCCAGAAGATTTGTCAGTTCGGATCCTGGATTCCTTTTCATATTTTTGTAATAGAACTTAAACTAGGTTCTTGTTGTTATTGCTGTTGTGGATCCAGGGACAGATAAAGATAGTCTAGGTTATTGCAGAGTCTTTACCTGTGGTTTAGGTTATTGTAGAGTGAACAAAACTTGTGACCTGGAATAGAAAAAAGTAGTTTGTCAAAAATCAGTTGTTAAAGATGAAAGTTTCAGTGCGTAGTTTTTGTCGTCTGTTTTTATGTAGAAATTTTTAAACATTTAATAGAGCTAGCGACCTCAAATTGCTTTCATTCGAAAGAATATTCTTTTTTATTATTAAAATTACCCCAAAATTATATTTTGACACATTGACCACCTTTTATAGTTTTCATCGTCGTATTTCTCTTTCAATTTCTGATTTTATTAAAATTTACGTACTCAAGCTAAAATTGACATTGTTGTCCTCAAATTAATTTTCAGTGTAAACTGCGTACGATTGTGAAAGGTTGTCTCAGTTTTGTGACGACATTTATTTCTCTCGTTTTTTGAGAGAAAGTGTGAATTAGTTTAAAATTGAGAAATTGATCCTACATTTCTGGGAAATTCTGTCTCAAATGTAAGAAATAGGTTATTAAAAAAGAAACTCAATCGAGATTGGTGCACAGAAAATGGTTCGTTGGTGCACAGAAAATGGTTCGACATCTGAAACATAAGGAAAACGATGAAAGAAATCAGCGATATTATCTCAGAACTTTAAACATAGAGACGCCGTCGTGTTAAAGGATTTCGTAACATATACGTATCTGCTGCCGCTGCTGTCACAAATGAAGGCACTGTATTACGTATGAGGATGTTTGAAGAATCTTTCTGGAAGTCGTGCAGTACGAAGGAATTAGATGCTAATTTCCTTTACATAAAGATATCATGAATAGTAATTCTGTAATGAAAAATACAGGAAAAGTGGTCGCTTGCTATTACTAGGAATGAATCCTGGATCTCCACTTTCCGGACAAGTAACACGTGATCTTTTATGTACACTAAACTAACATGTAATTCTTTCGTGCTGCACGATATGAGGAATAAATTTTCTATAAAAAAAATAGTCGAATTTCTTCGCTCTTGATATCGGCAGGCATTAGCTGCTTTAGCTGCAACGTAGGTGCACACAAGTTGGTCGTGGCTCTAGTAGATTAACGCTAGAGCACTCGGAAGGCAACCGAGGGATCTGAGTTCGGTTCAAATTTGGTAGCAGAAGCAAGCAATATTGGAACAAACTGAAAACCTTTCGGCTTACTTTGTGGAAATTATGTATTTAGATGTGAATTTGATGTAGTTGAATATAGTATTCAAAGCGGCTTAACAAGATCACGTAGTAAAATATCAGTGGCTAGTCGCTGTCCGTGAATAGATTCGGTGCTTCGTTGCACTATAAAAAAATTAAGTGTGCTGGCTGGAGTACACGCAACAGGAAGTACAGTACTAATAATGAAGCAATTCGCTTTTGAAGAATATTCTAAGAAATTAAATATGTACCCTTGCTACCACATCCGTATTCCATGCAATTTTTTATAATGTGTGGTTAAAAAAAAATCGTATGGGCTAGTTTTAGTAACTTTGACTTCGGCCCGTCACTATTAAACGAATGTTTATTAAAATCCACAAATATCCATGCCCTAGGTGATCTTAGAAACGCTAGTAATTTGTGGTGTACAAATGTATGAAACAAACAAAAGAAAATGAATTTTCATGACTGCTCTGAAGACATCCACCAACACAAAAGGAATCTCTCATTTATTTTTCACAAATCCAGATTTTGAAAGTTCTTTAAAATATTACTGAATATAACAAAGAGAATCACTAAACTTATGTAACGGTGTGTCCAGTTGTCAATTCTTTTTGGACTTAAAAAAAAAAAAAAAAAAAAAAAAAACCTAGCTGCCACACAGATTGCTAATTCCATATCTGTTAGTCTTCGCTGGTTTGTTTGAAACAAAACCAAACAGAATGATGATGAAAAATGGGTTTGTAAAGCGAATAGGTATAGTTCGAAATGAATATAGTCATGAGCTAGTGGATGAGTGGTGTTACATTAAGGTTTCTGAGTTGTTGTTGATTGGTTTTAAAGAGCTGTGTTGGAGAGAGGGAAAGAACGGTGCATTAGCGGTTAATGAAGTCTTCAGAGAAACTTATTCCGTCTCAGTTTCCAAGCGACTTCGGAGTTTTCATTGTTCTTTCCAGAAACCTTAAAAGGATGCAGTGGAGAAACAGTTAGCGGACTTCAAATAAAGCGTTTCTCGCGCACAAATCCGGTAAGATTCATTTCACCTGTTGCTTTCCTCGTAACAGCGTACTTTTCATGCCAATTAGCATTAAGAATAGAGATTGTGGAAACTTTTTATTTCGTCGTAAAAGAAGAAGAAAGAAGACATTGTATACAACAATAACATAAAATGTTAAGGAATAAAAAAATAATTACACAGACAATATACACTTGTATATTCAACTATTTATATAGAAATCATGGCAATCAGATGCGGTGTAATTCCACATAATTTAAGATTTTAAGTCTTGATTATTATTATTATTTGGATGAATCATTTGAGACTGAAATAAATTAAACTTGTTTTGAATCATTCTCAGACGAAATTTAATAAAGCCTCAAATTAATGTTATAGATTTCATCATGAATCATTAAACCTACCTTAAAGTATATAGGAGTATATATTTCACAATTACAATAAAAATATTTTCAGTTACCACATTTTTCGGTAATTTTCTCTGGTTAGAGGGAAAGCACCTCTTTGCCACCCACCCCCCTAATGGGCGCCCTTGGCCCCGTGGTCAGCTGATCGCTGCCTATGGATATTCACTCTGACGGTAGCGTAGGTTCAGATACCTCTTCCACCAACCAACCTGACAAGTATTCCATACTTCCTCCCCGAGTCATATCAGTCAAATGTTGGGGTACTACCTTGAATGGAGCCCAGTTCTCTCTTGCTATTCTCCAATGGAGAGAGTAACAAGCTACAGTAACCGGAGTGGTACCTCGAGTTTAGGCGAGAGTTGCTACCTTCTCGTCTCCTTCGGACAGAACGGAAAGTTCCAGACTAGTGCTTGCAAACACATGTAAACTTCGCATTGAATTTTGACAAAGATATTCTATGGCCGAGGCTAGTTAAAAGTTGATGCCCTTTTTTTTTGCACTTACTTCATATCTGTGTATGGTGTTAAGTACGTTTGTTAATGTTATATCAGAACCCAAGCATCATGATCAATCAATCACATAGTGCGTGCTGTCAGTTGTCACTCTAAATTAGCGGAATTGGGTCACGTTGATACGACAGATATTTAACAATCTCGGTATCAATCTTTTAACATTGAATAATGCGTGAAGAGATTGACTCGTCAGATCATTTTTGTTCGGAAATTACATCCAGAAATTTCTGTCATTCGTGCGTCACATCTTATGAATTCAGGAAGTAGTGTTGGTTTCGGATGAATGTTATCATTCATGATTAATATTTCTTCAGAGAGCTTTCAATAATTCTTTAAAGTTGAATCTATATCTTCGACGAAACAACTTCCATTTAAAAATTAACAGTACATTTTATAAATCTTCAGTTATAAAAGAAGTTTTTCAGCGTGTGTTCAGATAAAAGAATACTGTCCGATCTGTTGATATTACTACTGACGGAAAGGAATGTAACACTAGAAACTTTATGGAGCCGGTATGTAGTACATATACGGTATATAAAGCATTTGATGCGCAGAAGTTTGCTTTCGTAAGATACATTTGTTAGATGAAAATGTGTGACTAATTTTTTATTCCCGGAAAGTAGCAGAAAAGTGTTTTAAAATATATTGCACTGAAAATTGCAATATATATATATATATATATAAAGGAAAAAAAGTGAAAAATTTAAAGCTGCGAAGGGGGTAAGGCAAGGAGATTCAATTTCTACAAAACTGTTTTCTGCGGTTCTGGAGAGAGTTCCAAAATTTAAACTGGGATGAAGTGAATGAGAGTTCGAAAATAGGCCTTAAAATGAATTTAAGTAAAACAAAGGTCATATACAGTCAACATGCTGCAAAAAGGGAAATAAAGATTAGCGGAGAGACAATAGGCATAGTTGACGAGTATGTTTACCTAGACCAGCTCAAAACATCGAATGCCAAGTTGACTGATGAATTAAATAGATGTAAAATGGCGTGGAGTTCGTTTGGAAGACTACACTTTATTTTCAAAAGCAAACTACCAATGTGTCTGAAGCGTAAAGTTTATAATCAATGTGTCTTACCTGGGATGATGTACGGCTGTGAAACTTGGACATTGAATACGCAAGCGACTCAAAGATTGAGAGTCACACAAAGAGCAATGGAGAGATGCATGCTAGGAATAAATGCAGGAAAACAAATGAATGGATTCGCGCACAAACAAAGGTAGAGGATGTAATCAAGACTGCGAAGAAGCTGAAGTGGAGATGGGCCGGTCACATACCTAGACGAAGAGATGGAAGGTGGACGACACAAATGTACCACATTGGATTCGTAGAGAAAAGAAGCGACCGAGACGACGTCCGAATGCAAGATGGGCATGAAATCAAGCGTCTTTCAGGATCTACATGGATGAGGATAGCAGCAAACCGAGATATGTGGAGAGAAAAGGGGGTGGCCTTCTGTGCTTTACCAACAGACGCAAATGCTCTGGTCCCTTGATAGCATTTGGTTCATGGGATACGTTTTTTGTTTGGGATGGGCTGGCTACACTGACAACAGGGTTCGTGGGGAATATGAATGATTCCACTTTTGCCCTTATAAAAACGCTTATATTCAACTGTTATGGATTTCATGTAAGTAGTCGAGGGGGAAAGCACCCTGCTTATGAAACTTGCCTTCGCATGTACACACAATTGCTCGCTATTTTATTTTCCCTTTCCTCTTAAGAGAACCAGTTATGTTGTACTATTAATAAATTTTAATGAAAGTAGTCGGGGGCAAGCCCTGCTGATGCCTATCTTTGCCCATGCACTTGCGCTTTGACTGAGACCTTTCGAACGACACCTCTGGTGTCTCCCTAGTCCCTACACTTTATTGGCATGGACTGGCAACACTGAGAACATTCGCTGTGTGTTCCTATTGTGTCAGTGTTTATGCCAAGTTTGGTGCTTCTATGACTAATATAATGAAAGCTATTTAAAAAAATAACATAATTTTATAGAAAATAGGCTTGCAACACTGGTAAGGGGGTTGCTTCACAACGTAGGCTCTGTGTTTTTGTATTGCGTCGAATAATGTTTGTGCCAAGTTTTGCGCAGCTAGGTAGATATAACTGAGTGTAAGAAATTTGAACAAAAAATTTTTAAGAAATTTTTACAAAATGGCTTGGCAACACTGCACAAATCAGGAGGATTCCCGGGGTCCTGAGCTAGTTTTGTGTAGACCTTTCTAACGACACCTCAGGCATATCTCCACCCCATATAGTTTCTGAGATTTATGAATACAGACGGACAAAATGAGCGGGATTAGGACGTTTTGGCTATAGCTTCGCTATCAAGGGACCCAAAAGGTAAACTTGAATTTGTTTGGCCCATTTTAGTAACTATGGGTGATACCTTGGGACTAACTACTATAAAGGGGCCACCATGGTTTTTATGACTTCTGGCTGCCTAACTCGATAAAATTTATTTTTTAACGTTATAGTATAATTTTAAGAAACAATATATAATTTTTCGTATTTTGTATTGTGCTATTTATTTCATTTTAAATATTCGAAATGAAACAGTTATGTCCTGCTGCCAGCAGTATTCGACACGTTTAGGTAAGATTTTTTTACGAAAGAAAGATGGATTTTGTAGATTCAGCAGTTTTGGACCGTTTTCATCTATTTCATCTATCCTGAAATATTAGATAACACCCTTAACCATAGAAGCTGATGTGTTGCAGAACTATCAGGCGTACAACAGAAAATGATCAAGTTTGAAAATTGGAGGTATTGTGGGTTCCAGCAATCTTGGATTGGATGTCCAAATTCAAAAGTTATTTCATAACTGAACTCAGCGCCCTTAAACTCCTAGATATGAAATTTCACATATCTATATGTAGTTGGCGGCTGAAGGTATAAAAAGTAAGTAATAAAAAGGAATTATGCATAGCTATTCAGCTCAGTAGTGTATTTGGCGAATTAGAAGTAATGCTATTTTAACACGTTTTTATTAACTCGCTTTCTTGTCTGTCTGTTCAGTACAAATTTTGCAGTCGATTTTTAACTCACGTCCCATCATCGATTTCTTTGAAATTTTGTAAACTCGCTTGCTTCCGATGACAATACAATATTCAGTCGTTAGATATAAGACAGAATAATCCAGTTAACTGTAATTGATGAATTAATAATAATAATTGGAAATTATGCTTGAATGTACGCAACGCCGCATCTATTGTGTGAAGTTTGGGTTGCCTATCTTGCAGGGAGTTTAATATTCATCTATTATACATAAAAATAATTAAAAAAGGATTTTAAAAAACACGGCTGTTCAAGATGGACTAAAAAGTAAAAAAGTAAGAAATTGAATTAATCTTATGAATCGGAAAATAAAACTGTGGGTACTCGTAGATATTATGATTTTATGATAAGGTAAGCAAGAGCACTCAAGCTTTTATTTTCCGATTCATAAATTTATTATATTTTACTTTTCAGTCCATGTTTTCTTAAATCCTTTTTTAATTATTTTTTTTAGTATTCTATGTGCTGTATAATGTTAATGGTTAATTGTCTGATTTACTAAGATGAACTTTGTACAGTCTGCTATGAAGTAATTGCTTAGTTTGTTGGCGAATTAGCACTAGAAAGCTGGCGTAAATACAAGCTCTACTCACGTCAGGTATCTTGGGTGAGGATTCTGTGCATAGCCACACACTAAGCAAATGCTGAAATGTTGCTTATTAGACACTCAGCCAGCTTCTTTCCCAGGTGAGTCAGAATGAGTGAGTGTAATAATGACCCTGAGACAGTATTTCGGGGTCTTAGGTGGGATTGCGTGAAGATATCCTAAAAAATATGATAAATGCAGAAAAAGTTAGAATTGGAAAACCAGTATTTAAAAGAAATTCTGCACGAGGAAGATGAGTAAGGTTGCGTCCAGAGCATAAGAACCTTCAGTCAACCCATGTTAACGTCTAACCACAAATATCTGGATAGAACCTTGTCCACTTTTTGCGGTTTTATACCTAAACGTTGTCAATTCTTTCTTTAGCATTCTTGTTTTCCTTTCATTCTCTGGAGTCGCTCAAATATGTAAGCATTCAAGGGGGAAGGTGTTCAAGCTTTTGCCATATGCTTTGTGAAAGTGTCAACGCCGAAGAAAATTTCTTGGTGGGAACTTTCTGCCGGTTGGTGTAAAAAAACTGTCAATGTTTAACCACAAGAGATTGGGGAACCAGCTTCCCTTCAGTCCCTGGACCAAAGGCTCTCTTGTTCTGGACTCCCAAGCTTGTCGCATCCCGGTTACAATACTGACATAACTCAAATTTTGCTGTTTTGAGATATCAACGTGTGAAAGTATCTTAAGTATTTATATGCGTTATAAGCTGCAATAAAGACATAAGCCAAATTTGACGTAGAAAAATTAAAAATGGTTTTCGGTTAGTTTGAATGAAAAAAAAACAGCAATTAAATTATGTACATGTATCTTTTTCAACTTTTTTTTTTTTTTTTTTTTTAGTTTGTAGCTGTGTTGCAGTTGTTAGTTCATTTAGCGTGATGCTCATATTCAGAGCATTGAAATTGTTTAGTTGAATTTCGCCTTTTTCTTTTGTGGATCACGGGTCACCTAACAACGGTTGCTGGTATAGGATCGCTCTCATAAATGGTTTCGAATCGCCTCCGTAAATTATTATTAACTGGTGTTCGACTGTAATATCTTATCTCCTAACTTTTAATACATCAAATAACTTTGCTCATAATTTTTGTATCTTAAAATTGAGGACTAGCTTGCAATGGTGTACCGACGAAACAGCGACACAAAACAGCCACGGGTTAAAATAGCAAAGCAAAAATCGCGACGACAAAACATCAACGCACAAAGCAGCGACATACACAAACCACAATGCACAAAATAGCGATAGACAAAAACAGCGACTGACAAAATCCGCGACGCACAAAAACAGCGACCCCAAAAACGTGACGCACTACAGAGCGACTCAAGAAACATGACGCACAAAACAGCGAGGGTAAAACAGCTACAAACAAAAGCAGATACAACAATGACTAAAAAAATACGATCTAGCTCCACTTTTGTGAACGACGAACCTGTCGCACTGCAAGAGGGTAGCAGAAGCCTTCAGTTCTGTAAAACAATGGAAGCAAATGGTCACCGCGATGAGAAAACAATGTCGTCGTGTTCTGGAGACAGTGAGTGGCGAGAAGTCGCACGACACTTTATAACCAGAGCTGAAGCGGGTGAGTGGGTCTTTGCTTCAGAACCGGTTTCAACTCGGTGACCCGAAGCGCAACGCAAAGTTTTTATTTACTTATTTCCTTGCGTTTGAACAGTGTTTCTTTCAGGGTTGACCGGGACTGGAGGTGTTACCCCCGAGCTCGAAAAATAGGACGCGAAAATTTCGAGTTTATTATGGTTCCCAGACCGGGTCATTCGGGTCAAGTTTCGGCCGGGTCTCCGTGTCACGTATGTTCGGGTCAGGCCGGGTCACTTTTTCAACTATAACTACGTTGATTTCAGTGGCTATATTTATGCAAACGCGCGGGTTGGATTTTGGAGCTGAAATGTTGCCAGACGTTCATAATAAGAAAAGAAAAAGCAGTTTGAGATTAATCTTAGTATAAAAACAGAAATGTTGTATTGCAGAATGCGAGCTGTACTGACTGCTAAATGCAATTTATATATATTATTTTAAAGAAGAATACCATTTATTTCTGAAGTTCAAAATCCACCAGTTAACACAATTTTACAAATACTGTTGAATTCTAATTTTTCGTACCTGTATATATCCTAAAGCTACCTATGTGTTTGGTTTATCCTTTCCTTACCTGCAGAAGATCAATAAATTTAATGTAATAGTAAGAAGTTACGTCACTGTGTGAGAAGCACATTTTGTATTGCGAAGTCGTGGGTATCGAAAGTTGAACAAAAGGGAACAAACAAAGCAATTTTCGATGTGAGTTAGTGTCATCTCGTTCCAAGTATCGATCTGTTTTTCGCAGCGGCAGGATAGAGAGAAAAAGTCTTTGATACTTATTGTGTGTGTATGTGTATGTTGAAACAATCAATTTGTTTTAGTAGTACTAAAAATCTTTTCGTGTTTTTACCGTGCATGAACTCGTGACATGGTGTTTTCATGCATTCTTTGTGATGTTACTTTTGCTGGAAAGATAATCAATAACAAAATGGCAAAGATATATTGCATTATTTGGTTAATTTAAGCAAACTACAAATATTATAAAACGTTGCGTTGTTTGCTTTCTAAAGATGATTGAATGCAATTCAGAGTTTAAACCGACAAATGTTATTAAAGACCACATACACTCAAAGATTTACACTGTACTTGTAATGTAGGACTGTACATGCAGTACGTATATTAATAACAAGTAAGCGAGAATCGAGCGTCTGGTAGTATTATTTGTTAATTTCATGGTGATTAGTAAGGGTCGCCTAGCGTAAACAACAGGAGATACAGAGATGGTACCTTGAACTTAGGCCCTAGCCGATT
Source organism: Lepisma saccharinum (assembly GCA_022664845.1). NCBI lineage: Eukaryota > Metazoa > Arthropoda > Insecta > Zygentoma > Lepismatidae > Lepisma > Lepisma saccharinum. Next base: position 1,556 of record JAGDQP010049810.1, on the reverse strand, counting down.
CCTTCCTCTCATCCTTTCCCCTCTCCATATTCCGACCTGAACCTTCGATCCATAAGGCCATAAATTAATTTTAAGAAATAAATTTGGCTGCTATTGCTGAAACTATAGAGGCGTGGAGAAGAATTACCCTGTGTGTTGAGGAATTGAAGAAATTAACAGTCTTGATCTTATTTCAAGGTACCTTCTTGCCATTCATTTCGTTTAACTCAGGGGAAACTAAAGAAGATCTCAGTCAGAATGGCCAGACTCGAGAGATTTGAACCCGTCCTTCCGTTACGAAACACCCACGCTTGCCCTTAACCACCACAATCGTTCATCATGAAACGTATATGTATGATTCTGATAAGCAGGTAATCACACATTTTGAGATCGTTTTACATTCTATCTTTAATTCTGAACTTACGAATATATATATTCAATATAAACATTATGGAGCTTGGAAAAAATGAAACCGCAATTGCCTTCTGACTAGCAAGTGTGCCCGGAGAATGATGCTCACAACATTCCATTACAGAAGAGGTGCTTGTTATTGTTGTTCTCGTGGGATGTGTGTGTCCATTGTTAAGACCCATCTACTTGGCGCCCAGCAGTGGTATGATTTGGATCGGAATGTCGCTGTGTTTATGATTCCGGGATATTGGAAATGGGGATGTCGAAATTTCGGAACCATAAGAATGGAGCATGACTTCCCAAGTTCAGCAAGATTAGAGCAACAGTCAAAATGACAAATAACAAACACAAATTCATATATTCCATATGTTGACTCAGTTAAAGATAATTGACTATTAATTTAGTTGCGTTCGGAATTCTAAAACATTCTGGACATAAAGTTCGGAATCCAAATGTCAATCTTTCGTAATATTGGAATTCAGAATTTTAAAATGATGAAATTTTGTAATAACCGTACGTTTGAATGTCGGAATTCCGCAGTTCCTTCCAGATTTCCAAACACCCCTACTTTAGATATAAAATCTGACGGGAGAAGAAATAGGGAGTGTAGTATCTCAGGCTTTTGTTCAATAAATAAATGGATATAAGAGACTATGTGGTACTTTTTGTATTTGCACAAAGCTCTGAACGTAATGTTAAATCACTGTTATAGATATTGTCAGCCGTATTTAGTTTCTCGTGATGTAACTTCGAGTTTGTAGGTATTCCAGATGCTAGGATCTAATAAACTAATAACATAAAAAAAAAAAAAATCAAGTAGGAAATATAAACTGGTGAATATAGGTGTGGAAAACTATGGTTTATTTTTTTTAGATCCAAGTGAAAATGTCTATTGTCTCCAGTGCAACGTCAGGGTGTTGCTTTCGTGATTATAAACAGTATAGAGACATTGGTACCAGGGAGCCTGTGAAATTTCATCCGTTTTGAATAGGCATGTCGTGTCTGTCTGAGGGAGGTGCTAATATTTAAGCTTACATGTTAATGTTTCTTTGGTTCACGTACTCTGTCACGTGTATTTCTTTTGTACAGGTTAATACTCAGAGAAGCATAGATGCTTTTCTTGTATTTCTTGTTCCCTTTCATGAATTTATGTTATAATAACGGCT
>JAGDQP010049809.1:0-14406 GCA_022664845.1 Lepisma saccharinum | reverse complement strand
ACACGTTACGTGTAATTTGTTTTTACGAAAAGTATAGTCTTGTTCAGCAGTTCAGTGTTTTATTTTGATCTTAATTGCAAGACGTGCAACTATGTTTTGTTGTCAATACTAGATTGTTTGAAGTATCGAATTCCGTTGAAACATCTGTCCCTTTGTCATACCTGCGGAAGATGCAGGCATTTGAAACGTGCCTTTTGACCTGTTCGCATGTAGTTATTGTGAAAGTGAAAAAAAAGTATATATTTTTAAAGTATCACAATTTGGTTAATTTTCAACTTTTCTGCATTTTCAAAATGGAAGAAATAGATGAAAGTACGTAGATGTATAATTGAACTAATTGAAGTTGAGAGGAAGTTGAAATTATCACAAATTATCGTTGAAGTTCACACAAAAAAGATAAAATTACAAAACAAAATTTTGACAAATCTAGAAAATCAAATCTGGGTTTCGCAGAATTCAGTCAACATATTGATTGTACGACACACTCAACACTATAATCTAATAAAATTCACACAAACAGACACAAACAGCTGCCCATAGGTGTTTTGCAGGATTTATGCACGTGTTTCCCATTAGATGTCCAGAATTTCAGAAGGTTAATTATGACTCATCTGGAATAGAATAATGAATAATGTAAAAAAATAAGGTCATACAAAGTTATTTTACCCGTGATTTCACGCACGGGGTAACAGTTGCCTAAGGGCATTATACTTGTTAACACGTAAAAATACCTTTTCGTCAATTGGTCAAATCTGGAAATTATACCTAGGAACTTGCCCGCAATATTGCATCCGCCATTTTGAATTTTTGAATGTTGACTTCATAATCATTATCAGTGACCTTGAAAATATAATGAAACTAATTTTCAGCCCGTTTGGAGAATTTAAAAAAAAAAATACCCACCAGATTCGATACTCCATTTTGAATTTTTAAACTTTGACTTCATAATCCTTATCAGCGACCTCGAAAACCAAAATGTACAGAATATCATGCAAATTGAAAAATGTTTTCATATTTTGACGATCTTTTTGGGATTTCAGCCCACTGTGCGTCCGGGTTAATTAACACGTATGGTAGCCCTACCATACATAAGTTGAAAATATGTGACAGAAACTACAAATATTTTACACAAGGACAAACTAAGGTCCGAGATGTCCTTGTCCAAAAATATGAATAATTTGTCTCAGACATATTTCATGTTATATGAGAAAATAAATGATATCTATCTTCTTGAATGTTAGTTACGTCCCTTTGATTCTGATATCTTCAGTTCCTTATTCAATTGATTATAGAATGATTTTATTACGATAAAATACAGTTAAGTCTTGTTCTAAAAACATTTCCCATCCATACCATAATGCGATTCACAAATTTGTATTTCAACATGTTTATTAACTGTAAATACACTTTTGTGGGAAATGCTTGGATTTAAATATTATGAACTTGTGTAAATCTTTAAAACAAATATCGTTTAGATATCACTTTTACAACTTTTTCTCTCGCCTTACCACAAAATCTGTACTTCTAAAAAGTTAAATAATCACTTTCATTAGGAAGTAACTTTTATCTTTAACGACACATTCGGTTGTCGCTCACAGAGGGACCGTAGCTCAGTGGTAGAGCATTGGCTTATCATTACGGAGGTCCTGGGATCGGTCCCAGCGACCGACCATCCTGATTGAGTTTTTTTTAGTGTTTTTCCTCAGTCACACTATTAAGATGCCGAGATGGTACCTACAATATAGGTCCTAGCCGTCTATTTTCAAAAAACCCTTACCCTATGCCGGCCTGAGCCTCAGATTCCTAAAGGCCTTGAAACAAATTCAAATTCAATTCAATTCGATTATCACTCAGTGATACCAACATATCTTGGTCTTCAAGGACATAATTAATTATGACCTTCTCAGTGCTTAACTTAAAATAATAAGTTCATATGTTTTCGCTCCTTTTACAGTGATTTCATATTGTCATTTTATTTTCTGTTTTAATAATATTTACATTACGCTATTTCTGATACTACTTACAAGCTTCCCTATTCTACCTTTTACCAATAATGTTTGTGTCCACCTAGGAGGGCTGTCACTAGTGGTCTTCCTAGAGTAAGATTTCCGCCTACCTTTCTTTCACAATTGTGCCACATCCTTTCAAACGTTCATTTTGATCCATCCAAATCCACAAAAGTCTAATCTTCATTGGTATGTTTCCTATGTAAGTGCTTTCTAATCTTTACCTTCTGTTAGTCTGGTGTCAAAAAATGACGTCGTTAGTCTGGTGGGGGGTGTAATTAACCCCAATTTTTCATTGTTGTACATTGTTGTAAATTAATTATAAGTAAATTATAATTTAAGAAGACATTATTATATTATTAATTAACAAGATTTGAAGAGAAAAACTAATTTTAGTAACAATGAGAAATAATTTTGTTTCTCTATGCAGTATGGGTAGTCTCTAAAAGTCATCTCCTTAAAAATCGTCTAATACGGACTGCTTCTGCTTTCTCCATTTATAAAATCGCAAAAAGACGTGCACACGTTACTCATAATAACTCTCAAACATAATTAAAAAAACAAATTATAAGTATGAAACCAATTCTCACATTTGGCTAGTCAGTGTACTGAAATAGTGTTATTCCACTAGTCTGGTGGGGTGTGTGTAACACCCCCAGCGAAAACATTTTTTTCTTACCAGGACAATGTGTGATTCAATACTGTTTCCAAATACACTCTCCTATTATACAATGAATGGCAGAAAGGTACACCAAGGTACAAAGTGCAGTGTTGCAAAAACGAAGAAGAAATAAAAACGAATATCAGTGATGGGGTTTGTGATACCCCCACCAGATTAGTGTGAGGAAGAATGTCGCTTTCAACTCAATATCTTGTCCCTTTTGTACTGAATTTATTTTACATCCGTGTTAAACATTTGGGTTCACGTTTTGTCATTTTGTGATATATTCTTGTGTGTATGTTAGAAGAAATTCGAAGAAAAAGGAGATTTATGAGAACTATAAAAAAAAAAACATTCTTTTAAAAATCCGGAAATATAGCAAGAGGACTTAAATTGAATATATTTGGAACATAGATGTAGAAGCGAGTAATAGTCTGAAAGAAAAATACAAATTCTTTATACGAAACATATTTTCTTTTGTTGTAAGATAATTGTCAGTTATTTTCAAATATATAAAACAGTAGGAATATAATTATTGATTGATGGTTTCTGCATCATAGTATTCATCTATTATCTATTTCCAAAGACCTCAATAATTACTAAATTCCAACGACCTCTTGAATGTTCTCGTATCTGTGTTACCTGTAAATAAAGAAATGTATTATATTTTTTCAGCAAATTAATTTTGTTGAATGAGTGCTATTTGTACCTAATTATATTTTAAGTAATAAACATGGAAAAAATGTCGAATCATGGTTAAATTTTCTCTCTAAACATTCCTTCACATCTCCCTTCCGTATCGAGGTATTCTAATTGGTGATCATTTACGAAGATAAATCGGACCCTCGGCAGGATTTATATTTGAGTCAATATTGGTCGAATCAGTATATTGCTTCCAAGAGTCTTGCAGCAAGTGTTTTGAGTCTTCCTGAGGATTGTTGTCATTTTCAATTCACTTGTGAGGTCGACTTCGCTCTGCCGTCAACTTAAGCAACCTAGAGGCGCAGACAAACTACATTGAGACTTGGTGCTTTATTGGAAAATAGTAGCAGACAATGGTACTCTGAAAGCATTTTTGAAGTCAATCTTAAGGAAGGCTTTAGGCTTCTGGTGAGGATATGAATAATATATGCGTGCAGTATGTGCAGCAGCTTCTCCTCCATGTTGAATGCCTACTCTAAATTGGTGTGGAGAAAGGTGCTGAATTAGCTGATTTTTAATTCTTCCGCGTATAATTTTAGAAGAAAGTCTTCTCCATGTGTTCCCTATAGCGATTGGTCTAATGCCTCCACATTTCTTTTTCAGTGTTATAAGAGAAGCCCCGAAGAAAAATGGCCTTATAAGATCGTAGAAAGAAAATCACAAATAACCTTGGTAAGGCGATCTTTAGAGTCTTGAATATTATAAAGTATTAAATCTTTGAGGATTGAAGGACGCATGCTGTCTATCCCACCAGCTGAACTAGTAGGGAATGATTTAAGCGCCTTAAGTAACTCGTTGGACGTAACTTTATTGACATCAATATTATCTATTAAGTTAGGAGGGGTGCGGAGTATGTATAAGGGTGCGGAGTATGTTTTTCTTTTAAGGCCCTGAAAATGGTGGGGTCTGATGGAGCTAAGCTGTCTACAGAAATTAGAGCACCATCTATGTTGCCATCAGAAAGTTTGTTCTCAATATGCTTTATCAAGACATCGTTGGATGATTTGTTACCAGTTTTTTATTATGTTTGTATTTATTGGGAATGACAGTCATTGGATTAGTTATATCATCATAAGAACTACTGGACCAAAGTTGAATTCTCTGTTTCACCCATGAAGTTGAGATTAGAGATTTTTGCGGATTTTGAAGGCATGTTGAGAGTGATGTATGGGAAGAATAAAAGTTCGATCCAGTGTTCCATATTATTAGAAGTTACAATCTTCTGAAGGATTTCAATAAGAGCCTCAGTCATAGCATTTCTTGCTCCTCGAGGAACTCTTCGCAGAATGGGCACTGACGACTATCAATAAGTTTAGAACTTTGACCTGTAATACTGCTACCTGAAAGCAAGTCGTGAGCAAAGGAAATTTGATTGGGTGAACAATATTTAGCGCTAGGCACAGATGCTCTGTTTTCCTTGGTAGTGTCATTATGGCATTTACCGTTGTGTATCATTAGTACCCTAGAATTAAGAAAATGTTTATTACATTTTGAGCAGAAGAAATCCCTGGAATTAAAACTGACTCCAGCAGAAGAGCAGGACATATGATGAACTTGATTATTCATTGTTAAAATAATTTATGTTTAAACTTGGTAGATATCGCTATTGTTAAAGAATTCAAAATCTTTAACGAACAATAACTGAAATTTCCTTTCTTCAACATGACACAAAACATGAAGTGAACAAAATCGCATCCAATAGGAGCGAATCCATGTCGATTAACAGATCACTCACGTAGGGCAAGACACCACACCAGAAGAAAACAACTCGCACTACATAGAAATGCTCTAAAAAATGGAACAGAGTCAACAGGACACCAAACAAATTTGTAGCGCCGACCAGCGTCTCTGAACTATGAAGTATCACCAAACACCTCAAGGCATGTAGAAAGTCAAGAGTGGAAACACATACACCAATAAATGACAATTACACAACTAAACACTAAATAAATTCGCGGAGGCGAACTAAAACACGTCTATACGGATCCAACAATAGCAACGTATATTATACAATTGTTAAATCAGGTACTGTACTGTTGGTCTTAAGGTTAGTGCAAAGCAACTCTCTTTAGTGTTAGATGACAACAATACTTCCGTATGCCTCTTTATTTATTTTTATCGTTGCACGAATTTTGAATTCTATTTGTACAAATTCAAGCTTATAGAATTCAACAATTCAACGAAGATAGTTGATAACCATTTCAAAAGTTCAGTCCATGCTGATTGTTTTCTTCTTTCTTTATATTTGAAAAAGACAACACATTGTTATAGGTCAGAATATTTATAGCAAGAATGAATCTCTTTCAACAATGAACAGAATAAAACTATCGGCGCGAATACGTAGAATTTGTAGGAGAAGCATTGCTATTTCGTGCAATGATAAAAATACATTTGAAACATACAGAGCCATCTACCGTCATAGATCGTTTTTCTAAATTCTACACTGATGTTGCGTCTGGTCTTTTGCCTGACAAGTTTCGCCTGAACTGGTATGAAACTCAACTGATACCAGCGTAGATTTGGATGCATATACACCCATAATTTATCAAAATTAATCATTCCTTTCTTAGCACTACGCAGCACTAGATGGAAATATCACAACGGACACAATTTCACAACAATACATAGCCACTTGTTTCAGTGGTTAGAGTCATTGACTTCGGGAAAGTCCTCGGGAGCCAGGACGCGTTGAAGTTTCCATCACGATAGCCATTATAACTGAAGATTCTAATTCTCAGTCTCACCGTTCGAATACTGAAATAGTGTCTTCTCTAGAGGCTCGTCCGACTCCTCTCTCTATTTCTCTATGAAAAAATGTGCTAAGCGAGTGACGTAATTTTTCAGACATGACGATCCTTAGCTTTAAACCACTCTACAGAACAGAAATATAAAATGTAAATGAAAGCTTTCATTTCTTTATCTGAAATTAGGATTGAAGAAGAAATAACTTATAGTTTAAACTACGTGTAGTGTTTCAAAAGATTCATTTGCACTTGTAGTTCGTTTTCGTAGCAAGATACTTGTGTAACATAAGTTCAAAAAGAAAACTAAATCAGGTAGTTTATGTGAAATCACATCGTTTATGTGAAATAATAAATATCGTGTTAATGGTTCTTTATGTGGTTGTATATTTTGTGGTACACTGAACCCTATGAATGTTATGTTCTCTTGGAGCAAAAGTATTCTCCATGTTTAGTAGAAACCTTGTTTTTCCAAGTATTGGACAGTCAAATATTCAAGATCTTCTAGAAGATAAGTCATCTTAATTTCATTAAAACAGAAAATAAAATATTTGAACTCTTGCCTACAGATGCCACACGCGAGCGACTCATATATAAGCTAATAGCACCAAAAATCCACAGACTTAACAAACATTTATTCAGAATTATGTACTGACAGCCATTCAATTCTTCTGTCCTATCCCGTAAGTGACGCCACAACGGGATAATAATCAACTAACCTCTGTTCGCTACAACACATCCTAGCAGCACAAAATATAGGTCCAATACTGGGCCAGTAATGCCGATATCGATCAAGGTTGGCCCAATATTAGTCAGGTATTAGCTGAATATTAGGCGGATACTAGCCCAATATTAGATTATATTGCCCCAATATTAGACAAATATAGGCCCAATATTAGGGACCTATTGACCCAATATCGTGTGATACTAATAGCAAGAAGAGGTAAGGGGCTACGATATCTTACTCATCGATACTTTAAGCAGTCGTTTGTTTGCTGTTTCCAAATCTTAATTCTCATCTTCAATATTTGTAAGGCAATTTATGATTGTGGATATTCCTGCTGAACTTACTAAGAATGATAAACCATAAAGTAATCGTTGCATACAGCTTTAGATTGCACCGTTCACTAGTTAACTTAACCGTCTTGAATTTGCTTGACTTGGATGTTATATGCTTCCTTTGATAGTATTGTTCATTGGAATAAATATAGTTCAGTGCAGACAATAGATATGACATGTAGCATACTTCTATTTTCCACTGTTTCTTCATTTGTTACGCCTGTATTAAGAAAGTATGACCTTCAAATTTACATAGTAACACACGTAGTGGTTACTGTTTCTTGATTATATCTGTTCAAGTTGAAACACACTAGCTCTAGTATTCTATTTCTGATTTTTGAGTATTAACTGTAATGCAAACAGTATCGTTAACACTTGGTGCTTCTTTAAGAGATAACACTCGTAGGAAGAGGCATTCTGTAGAACCATACGATTGATTTTCAAGAAATAGATACCAGAAGTAACATGTGCAAATTCAAGAAGAACAGGCTCAGACCTACAACCATTAAACTGCGTGAGAAGGAGGTAAATGAATGGAAGCTGGCCATGATAGATAGCAAGGTTTACAACGCCCTGATATGTACTAAGTTAACACAGACGTGCGATGTCTGCGGTGCCAGTACAAAAGAATTCAATTAATTATAGAAGAAATCAGTAAAATCATTCACAGTCACCTTGACCCATCAATCCTACACCGTAATAACTGTACCTTTGAATTGGGGGTACATTGTGAGAGGCAGTGGCCAACCCAGGGTTGGGTTTAGAGTGACGTTTTTTACCTCCCAGTTCTTGGGAGAGAACAGATTAAGGATAATCTAAAGCAACAATCTCCAACAAAAGATGGCAGCACTATCTTCGTACATGTCTAATGTATTCTTGTCGTTGCACGAAATTTCCTTGCTGCTCCTACAAATTCAAGCCTAGAGAATTCAAACTTTCAGGGAAGAAAGTTCATAACCAGTCTCAGAGTATGATCGGTGCCGATTTTTTATTTTCGTTTTCCTTCATTGTTGAAATCGCTTCATTGTTGTTGTGGATATAGAAATTATAAAAATGAAACTCTTTCAACAATGAACAAAAAAGAAAATTAAAAATCGGCATCGGTCATGATCTTGAATTTGTTATGAACTTTCTTTCCTGAAAGTTTGAACTCTCTATGTTTGAATTTGTAGGAGCAGCAATGAAATTTTGTGTAACAGTGGAAATACATTAGACATATACGGAGGTAGTGCTGCCACCTTTTGTTGCATATCGTTGCTTTAGATTAGCCTTAATAGAAACAAAAACGAAGGCAAAATATGAATTTCTGGGTCCATCACTATCTCTGAAAAATAGGTGGAATATTGTACCCCCAATGTTGAGAATTAGTTACGGACATAGGGACTCATATTTTACCATCGTTTTTTATTAATCTGTTCCCTCGCAAGAACTGGAGGCAAACGATAGAGTGGGTTTCAGAAACAGTTTAGTTTATTAGCTGATCAACCAAGTCCTGGGGACCGCAGAAATACTAATTACATCAACTCAGTGGGTTTGTCATCAATATAAGATTTTCACCATTATCACAGGCATTCATCAAGATCTGATTTCAATTTGTGCAATACTTCTGCAGACTCTATCCTGTGGGTTCGAAATCGACACAACCCTTACCATCCATTCAATGAATTTTATCTTATTGAAATTAACACAAACAAATTTGATAAGTTGCAAGATAATGTCTTCCAATTATATATCGGGGTATTTCTACATGCCTCTCAGCGTGCATTTTTTGACTTGCTTCTATTACAGAGGCCGCCCACCTTGATGTCCATGGAACGGATGTCTGAAGAAGCACGGGACAAGTACGAGGGTCATTTTGTAAGTAAGGTCCGATTATCAACAGAAAAAAAAAACTAGTAAATATAGTGCCATACATTTTTGGATATTTCCTCTGTACACATTATCCTATTTTTCTACATAGTTACCATGTTTGTTTAAATATTCATCATAGCGTTCGACAAGTTTTTGTGTGGAGGAAGATCCACAATTCGAAATTTCATTGACAATATGAACCGATGGTGATTGGCCATTGTATTCCCTGGATGAAGATAGCTTCTTAAGGATATACTTTCATCAAAGGATATCCATGCTGCGACTCTTTGTTACACCCACCGGAGACATAGATTTGAACTTTAAACTATACTTTATAAATAAGTCATTAAACGCCAACGGAAATCAAATGATTATGTCATCGAAACTAATAGGTTTTTACTCGTTAGTTAAATAATTTTAGGTTCAAATTAGAGCATACATTGGGTATTTTCGAAATTTTAATTTATTAGCTTAGTTAGTCGGCACAGGTAATTACTATATAATTACATTAAACAATAAAATTACATATTTATTAACCCTGTATCATATTTGAGAAAGCTACGGAGAAGTCGAGGTGACTATAAATAATATTATGATTATAATCAATCATTTTTATTGATTTCCAAACAAAGGGAATATGTATTACATCTGAGTATGCTAAAAGGATTGGTTTTAGATATGGAATATGAAAGAGAGAATTGTTATGAAGGAAATACATCAAGTGAAGGTGTACATTAAACGGTAATTAATATCGAGTGATGGATCTCGTTTCGCATTACTTAGGTATGCTATGTAGAAAGATTGATTTGAGCGAATAAACGAAATGGTGTTATTGTTCTCTTCATCTTTCAGTATTCATGTCTTTGATAAATGATAACATTGACTAATGTTTGAATGGAAAATATTTCATAGCTTTTTGAATGTATTTATAAGGTAACAAAAGAAAGGTAAAGGTATCCCCTATGCGATGCGCACGCTCCTTGAACGGTACATAGGGAATGTGGATGTACGCGTATTCTCGACCAGGGGCACGAAGTGAATTGGGATGGTTAGTCCCACGCTGGACACCTCCTGAAAATACCAAGATGTCCGGGAATACCTAGGACACTCTGGTATCCAAGTTGATAGGAGGCTTTGCGTGCACCTCAGAGTACCAGGTTTGAGAGCACTGAATTAAAACACTTCGGCGTTCTGTCCGAATTCGAACCCGGTCGCCCAATTCGTTGTCAGAGGCACTACTACCTGAACCATGCCGACTATTTTGAATACATCCATAGCTAATATAGTTATGAGTTTCCACTAACTTCAATACGCAATTGTAAGTATATAAACTTATTTCTATGACATTTATTTGCCATGAATGTTAGAGGGTAATCCTTTAACAAATTTAATTTTATTTAGACTAATCTTTAAGCTGAAGTAAACAAGTGGTAAATCACTGTAAATGAGCTCGTCATTTCCTTTTCGTTAACTACAACTGTTACTTTACCACTTAATAAACTGAGAGACACTAAACGTAATTATTTTACTCAATATAACGTTTTCAACTACACCTTATAGGTAAGAAAAATTGAATGCTTTTTTTTCTAGATCAGAGTACCAAAGTTAGCTGAAGTCACCAACTGCAGCGTATACAGCAGAAAAAGTCCCCATTTGCAGGCTAATGTAATTTATACAACGTTGTAAATAATATAAAGACCTTAACAGAACTGATGTATCCATATATAACAAATTATTCTTTAAGCAAGCCTCTTTTTTGGTTAAAAGAACGTACCATATTAGCTGAAAAAAATGACAACGTAAATGAAGTGGGTGATGTTCTACTAAACAAACTTCCTGGAGATAAGGTGATATACAAGTCTGTGAATACAGTTGAAGATAAGTAAGAGCTCTTCACAAAAAACGCCATCGAAGAAATTGTTATTACTGGATGTGGCAAATAAAAATCAGTTCTCATAACACGTATTCTAATGATTCTATCCGATTATCGGGGCCACGGTGACCCAGTTGGTAGAGCGCTCATCTCTGGTGTTTAGGTTCGTCGGCTTAAACCCTGCTCGTGCCATGTGGGCTTTGTGGAGGACAAGAACCGTATGCATTGGTTTTATCGGAGCGCTTCCGTTTTCTCCCACTTTCTTCATTCCAGCAAATTCATCATTCAAGTGGACACTCAGATCTAGAAGACATATACATGTTTTAAGTCAGCATAAGAAACGGAATTTTTGTGTAAAATATTAGATGCCAATGGCCAGTGGTTGAAGGTAAATTGACGATACAATAGTCATATTCTAGCCTGTGGAGAGTGATATAAAAGTGTTGAAATACCATTATACTTTTAAATTGCTGAAAACAATTGAAAGCAAATACATAGTAATGGGTACTGGGTGGAAGACGATACCTTACGGAGGGTATATTCTTCATGGCCGCCATCTTCAAGTCCGCCATATTGAATCTCGATTGATTTTCTTAAATGGGAAATATGTGATTCTGAGCTAGGATTTTACGAGAAATACGTTTCTGAAGTCAGTTTTGCCTTAAATGTTAGATAAGAGCTTGGGGTAATGATAAAATAGCCTGGAAAAAACTATTTTGTTTTGAAATAACGACGGAAATGAAGCCTAAATGAATACAAATCCATATCGATAGGACACTACACTCAGGAAGAATTAGTATGCATTTTTGTTTCATTTCCGTCGTTATTTCGAGAAGAATGGGTGTTTTTAGGCTATTGTATTGTTACCCCATGCTAGCGTTACATACTCCTATCTCTCACAATATTACATTTACGGCAAAACTGACTTCAGAAACGTATTTCGCGTAAAAGTTTAGCCCAGAATGATATATTACAAGACCCCCTTCCCATTTAAGAAAATCAATCGAGATTCAATATGGCGGATTTCAAGATTGCGGCCATGATGAATATACCCTCCACAAGGAAGCCTTCCACCAGTACTCATTGCTATGTATTTGCTTTCCATTTGTTTCAGCAATTTAAATGTACAATGGTATTTCAACACTTTTATATCACTCTCCACAGACAAGAATCTGACTATTGTATCATCAATTTATCTTCACCCACTGGCCAATGGCATCTAATATTTTACACAAAAACTCAAGCTTTCTATGCTGATTTTTTGATATGTATATTTCTTCTAGATCTGAGTGTCCACTTGAAATAGTGTTCCTTGTAAGAGAGAAATGTTTCTGAGTAAGAACCGCTAAACATTTAACAATTAAAGAAACGATAAACGAGCTGTTAATGTAGATTATAAGCAAGTTTTGTAATATATTAGAAACTTTAAATTTAGGTAAACTGTTATTATATTTATTACATACATTTCAGTGAATTATTTCAACGTATGTCCGTATTCTTGTACTTATAATAGTGCAAAATTTAAAGATACTACTTTAGATATACTTGTGTTTATAATAACGAATAACTTTATAAACATTTGTTTCGAATTACTCTCACAACGACAGGTAAGATCAGTTAGTAATGAATACAATGATTCATAATGTGTAGTAATGAAGGTGAGTTATTTCTAACATGCTAAGATGCAGAACAATCACTAAAATGTCTTATTAGAACCGCATCTTGCAAGTTAGAATCTAAACCTTGTGAAATGTTAATGTTTAAAGGTGCAATTAATCGCGATGCGTGTACTAAGTTAGTTATTGACATAATTAATAAATCAAAATATTCTTTTCTTCTATTATCTTCGTATCAACATTGAAAGGTCGTGATAAATTGCTGGCTTCAGGAAACTAAAACCACTATGTTCTCTTTTTAGTGTTCTTGAGAAGGCTATAATGGAAATTATGATTGAAGAGACTATTACTAGCTGATTGTAGACGACGGACATGTAAGAGACCTTTTGTGATAGTACGGAAATTCTGTGTATAAAGCAGGACTGAAACGGAGAATGACATATGAAGAATTGCATTACTATTGACTCTTCTTTCAGTCATGAGAGTAACAGATTATTATTAGCTGCATAATGGACCGGCGTCATTCGCGTTTCCCTTGTGCTTCTGTTTCATGAACAATAGATTTTTCTCAATGTTAATATAGCTGACGTTTGAATACAGAAGACGATGATTAACATAGAATTTCCATTTCCATTTTAAGATTTGCGGTATTAATGACCATTAAGGTATTCACGATTATCCATCAACGTTCATGGACATATACATTGTATCAATTTATTTTCATTGACGTTTGTTAGCACTGAATGTAACTGTAGGGTCCTATACTTTTAGATAGATTCGATTTAGATGTGTATGTGTGTGTGTTTTCGCTGCGGTATAGAAATAATGCCAGGTATTAGAACCAGGTGAATATTATGTTCTCCTTGCTAACCACAACACTTTTCCCAAACGCAAACAGGTATAGTACTATTATGAATACTTTTATTATTTATAATTAGAGGTAACATAATTCATGGTATTAAAGTTTTCGATAATTTGGAGATAGAAAACAAACTACAACAACAGCTGGCACTGGTTACATGATTCTAAAATTGAATTATGATACTTTAAAGGGTCTAAATACTATTTGTCATTTCAGGAAGTGTCTTACTATTGCATCCTCCAATCAGATGACTAGAATTTACTGCTAATACTTTGCTGATATGTACGTTACAATTATGTGCATTCCATTGGAATACACTGTATTATTAAGCGGGATAAGTAAAGGCCAATTGAAGGAGTTACATTCATCAGCTTTCTGGATTCTGTTTCTAAGGTAATGTTTAAAATTTAGTTTTAACTGTAACTTGTCTAGTTAATTAATTTACTTAACTTCAAATAGACATCATGGCAAATCTTTTGATTTTTGTAAGATGCCTTGCAAATGAAGAGCACAGGAAAGGAACGTCCCTTGTCCATGTTCTGAATTTTACAGGTTTTTTTAAGTCCATAATTAGCAATACGTATAATTGTTCATCGAATAAAGATTTACTTGTAATATACGTTCGGTACATATTCGTTCTTTCATGATCGTTTATTAAAAGGGGACTTAGGGTCAGTTCTACAATCGACCACTAAACTTTTAGTCAGCGCTGACTTGAGGCAAAGTCTGATTTTGGCCAATGAGAGTACGCAAAATAAAAGTTGGCCTCAACCTAACGCCGACTAGAAGTGTAGCGGTTGATTGTAGAACTGACCCTTAAAATATCAAACAGAGACACTTTTTTCTCAATTTATCGAACAGTGTACACAGTATGTTCTTTTCCCTGTGACTTTCAAATAGTTGCGACCAAAATGATTTTGTAAAAATTACAGAGAACAATGTGCTTGAGGGTGATATTTCGTGTATTGCAACTCTCAGAAAAGGTCTTCACAACGCACTGTTGTTTATATATACTCAGAGCTACAAAAGAAAATA
>JAGDQP010049808.1:0-14406 GCA_022664845.1 Lepisma saccharinum | reverse complement strand
AGGGAAGCGTGCTAAGTCTATCTATTATGAGGTCTATGATATTAACTATTTTAATGTCAGTTATTGAACGAATAAACTTACCCTAATTGATTTGATGAGCTTAAAAATATAGTTTCCTTGCTTCAAGCTTTCATACTCAGCTTTCGTGGTCTTGCAGTTACAGTCGCTGTCTTCAAGTAAGCACTTGGAAGGTGCAGTGGGTTTGAGTCCCGCTCATCCTAACATAGTTTATCTAGGCCCATATTTTACCATAGTTTATCTAGATTCTACGAGGGGAATGCCGGGATGGTATATAGAAAATAACCTCTTTACTCTATCTTCTTCATTCTCTCTCCGACGTTTATATCAGACTTGTACGTGCCAGCCGCAGCTTTAAGGTGCTATAAGGCCAAAATTTTAAATTTAAAATTGTACGGGGGATAGCAATAAATATATTTACTTACTGTATTGTTTCACCCTTCTAGCCCCAAGAAATGGTAATGTATGATGGTGTACGATGTATATGTAAAATATTTCTCTGCTTTTAAATTGTAGCAGCTTTTTCGGATAGCAATAAATACGTAGTGTAAAATAGGAAAAGGGAGAATTACATATACAAAAGGGAAGTGAAAAAATTAGAGAAAAACACACTATCCGATCCTGTTACATTGGAACCATGATCATGTTTGAAAAGTCATCTTATATATCCTATTCTTCCTTTTCCTACTTTATACTGCGCATTACTTCCTAAAGAAACTACTACAATTTAAAAGCGGAGAGACATGTTAGGTACACATCATACATAATCAATATGGGCACACCATTTCTTAGGATTACAGGACAAAACAAAACCGTAAGCACACAGAAATTTTAAGTATTAAAATTTTCCAAACTTCTAAAGAGACTATTTACTCTTGTTCATGGAAGAAAATGAAACAAGGATGAAAAGTAAATGACTACAATTAAAATAATGACATTATTGCACTGGGAGGACTTAAATTATTAAATAAATAATGTACTTACTTCTTTGTGCATTCTTCGTTTGTAATTTATTCATGAAGTACTTTTCAGTCTCAAACCTGAGTCCATCTTCAGGTGATCCAAAAGAATCAAATTTACTGTACGTCAGGGTTTAAGTTGAAGTGGAGCAGAATAAATGGTGGGGGCGATATTTCTCATTTATTTTCTCGTAATTGATTCTTAAATGCTGAGTTTATATGTTAAACTATAGACAACGAAAAATAAATGTTATACAGACATCAGTCAAATTAGCAGTCTGAAACAAGATTAATTATAAGCAGTTTGAAAATCATTGATATATTGAACTACAAACTCTAGTAGCATAAATGTTGGATAAACGTTTATTTTGTACTACTAGGGAGGAAAAACAAGAAGAAAAGCGAATTATCTTTGTGGTAGTTTATATTGTAAGTTCCATAGTTGACTTTGATATTCTATATAAACTAAAATATAACAATAAAAAGCATACTTCGTTTATTCCTTTCAGCGCTTGAAAGCAGACCAAAGAGGCCGATTGGTGATCAATATATTGATTATGATAAGTACCGGAAAACAGGAGCGCCTTTGCCATTGGCTGATAGGCCAATCATTAGTCGAATGACTGACCGAAGACTAACTCTGTCATGGAAACCGTCCATTCCTATTGGTCCACGATTACCTGTGACCTATCTCGTCGAAATGTGTGAACAACCCGATGGTGAATGGTTCACAGTAAGGTCAGGTAAGTGTCTCGATTATAGATCCTTAAAATGTAAAATTCTTTGATTGATTAGTTTATAAGTTGTTTTGATGTAGAAAATCTTGTCCCACTTCTATAACTAGCAGAAAATATTCTTGAAAATATTATACTGTTGCCTCCAACAATCGGGACCGTGGAGATGAGAGGTGTTTCAGCATTTGCCTGATATGACCTGGAAAACCTTATACTTACTTAGCAGATACCAGAAATGGTACTCGTGGGGTTATTACGTAGCTGCGGTAGACATACTAACGAAAAGAGCTATTGACACTAGGATGGAAAAAAAATAATAATAGGACAATAGGACGCAATTCTATAAAAAGGGATTTATTAAGCCCATTCACACAATAGACCTAATCTTAGCTGACAGACAAAATAGATCCTACTGACAACAGAACTTGCCAACATAACTTTAAGATTCCGGACTCCACTTACCAGGAAACTGAGCATCAGACTGGATTCGAATTCGGGACCTGTCCAAGATGCCGGCGTAGGCGATATCCAAGGGGCCTAGTATACTGGTGGGCCCTATAGAAGTTGCCCAATCATTACACTAGCACTGCAATTCAGAACCTGGCTTGGCCTGGACTTAGAATCGGCTATAGTCCTGTCTCGGAACCCACCTGGGTCATCTGGGATTCCAGCGTGGCTGGGTTGCAGCAGGCTTCTTAGTCTGTGTCGGTCAATAACTTGCAATGACCCAGTGGTTCGTTCTCTCGGTGTCTCTTTGAAATCACTCTCTGTTTCTGTCTCTCGAGGCCTACTGCCTTCGATATTAATTATACAGTCAAGATGCTAATCCGAGCAATATTTCGTTGAACCTCCCCGTCTGGCCGATCTCCAGTGGCGTATTCGTTGTACTTTTGAAGTGTGTTCACCCTTCTGCCATTAATACTATGCACTGTAAGTTTTACATTACCTGTTTTAGAAAAAGAGATCTTTCTTACTCTTTGACCCATGAAGCACTAATTTGCACACGTCATGGATCAAGCATCAGCATTATATTTCTTTTCACGTCTGCGATAGTACATGGCTTATTGGTACCTTGTTTCACGTGAATTGTTTTTTTTATGCATTGAATTCGGGACACCAATATACCATATTCTGCTTGTTCATAAAATCATTTTCTATTATTGTGAGTTACAGTTTGAGAAATTAATTACATTTGGTGAAAATTGGAATCAATATAACAATTTTACAACGCGCCAAGCATTACTACGTTGCTATCCACATTTCCAACGATCCGATTTGGAGTAAGGGGAGTGTGTTCTTTTTTAAAAAATGCATCTGTAATACCATCTTCATACCCGTGATACAATGACTAAATTTCCTCGCACGAAACAATACACGTACTTCTAACAAACACAAAAATTAGTTACAATTAATTGCAATCCTCTCATAATTGCTTGTTCCAACAAGCTTGAATTATGTTTGTTATAACAACCAGCAACAATGTTGTTCCAACAAGTTTATTTCATGTTTGTTTATTAATTCAACACAATATCAAGTTTGACAAGCTCAAAGCAAGTGACTGACAACCTTGTTGCAAACTGACATGCTATCTTGGATTTTATACATGATTACTCAAGTAATATGTTACGTGTACTCCAATGTATATGCTGTGAGCAGAAAGTTGTAGGATTTCAAAATGAAGTTCTACCAGTTTTACAAGATCTTGATGTTAAGGTTAACGTAAAGCAACGAACTCCAACAGGAGATGGCAGCACTGCTTCCGTATATATCTAATGTATTTTTATCGTTGAACGAAATTTCAATGCTGCTTCTACAAATTCAAGCCTAGAGAGTTCAAGCTTTCAGGAAAGAAAGTTCATAACCAATTCAAGAGTTCGATCAATGCTGATTTTTTATTTTCTTTCTTGTTCATTGTTGAAAGAGCTTCATTGCTATATGTTTTGATATTCACAACAACAATCAAGCGATTTCAACAATGAACAAATACGAAAATAATCTAGGCTTGAATTTGTAGGGGCAGCATTGAAATTTTATTCGACAAAAATACATTAGACATATACGGAGGTAGTGCTGCCATCTATTGTTGGAGATCATTGCTTTGCATTAATCTTAAGAGTGATCTACCTACTAGCTGATGAGTTTGTTTTTATATAAAATTTTGGAGGAGGAAAATGTCAACATTTTGTAGGAGTAGGGTTGGTTCCTGCTGTTAGACTGCATGTATTTCTGAGTAATGGTAATTCCTCTTGTTTATACGTAAAGATCATAGCCTCTATCGAAGAGGGTTCGTCAAAAACGAAGAAAGTAAATCTGTGGAAAGACCAGCTCCTAAAGATTGTTATGCTTGTTTTGTATCGACGAGTAATAATGGCTTTAGTTTAGATGCTGCACTAAGTAAAGTCTAGTTGTCATTAAGTCTAAACGTATAACGATCTATTGATACTTAATTTCACATAAAACTTAAGGTATACTACAGTTGCGAGAATTGAAAATGTTCTCGCCTTCAGAGTAAATAACAGATTACCTTGAGATTTGAATTCTATATTCAAGAAAATATTTTCTTCTTTTGAAGTTACCCACATAGCAAAATGACGTCCCAGGGATATCTGACGGATCTCCTGGCAGGATATCGGGACGTCCGTAGGACTTCCTGTTTAAGTCCCGTTTACATCCATGGGACGTATAGTTATAATTAATCCTTCATATAACTATACGAAGGCATATCCTTCGTATAGTTATAATTAATTAAATAATAATAATAGTAAGGTCGATTTAATTTATAGAAATTCCAGGTAGGTAATCCCACACGGCTTTCCGGGAGACATCCAGGGGACATCCATACGGGATGAACTGTTTGTATTGCCCACAGAGTTATCCCACGGACGTCCTTAGGACATCGCTATGGGAGCAGGACCATTCTGACGGTAATGGGGTCTAAATGGGACGTCCCAGGGACGTACTCTGCTATGTGGGTATATTCATAATTCATTGTTATCAAATATGTAACATTTAAGACGGTGTAACAATTTTGTGATTAAAGTTATTGTAAAGCAAAGATCTCCAACAAAAGATGACAGCACTATCTCCGTATATGTCTAATGCATTTTTATCGTTGCACGAAATTTCAATGCTGCTCCTACAAATTCAAACCTAGAGAGTTCAAACTTTCAGGGAAGAAAGTTCATAACCAATTCAAGAGTTCGATCAATGCCGATTTTTTTTATTTTCTTTCTTGTTCATTGTTGTAATGGATATCCAAATCTATAATAATAAAGCTCCTTCAACAATGAACAAGAAAGAAAATAAAAAATCGACACGGATAGAACTCGTGAATTTGTTATGAACTTTCTTCCCTGAAAGTTTGAACTCTCTAGGCTTGAATTTGTAGGAGCAGCAAGGAAATTTCGTGCAACGATAAAAATGTATTAGACATATACGGACATAGTGCTGTCATCTTTTGTTGGAGATCTTTGCTTTACATTAACCTTAAGGGGGAAAAGAAATAACTGCAGTGATGATGATATACTGTAATTTCAATTTCGTTATAATTTAGGAGTTCGAAGCTGCGCCTGTGATGTCCGTAATTTGGAACCATTTAAAGACTACAAATTTAGGATTCGTGTAGAGAATAAATATGGAATTAGTGATCCATCACCTTATGCAATTACATACAGGTAAGTGAGTTACGTAGGTCTATACTCATCACTATACATTTTTAGATTTTAAAGATTCTAATGATCTCATTAGTCCATACACCTGGAACACATTTTTTTCTTCTATTTCACGTATGATCTTCCTTCAGCATATCCAATTTCATTTCTTGCAATTATGAGTTGACTTTTATGAATACATCTCTCTCCTAACACTAGCTAAATCTAATAAATAATAGTTTATAATGCAGCCAATTGAGTCTACATTGGTAATCATCCTGTTGTAATATGATTTGTTTTAATCTATATCTCTTTCCGCAACTGCATTGGTTTCCAACCTTTCTCGAACCCTCTGCATACCCTTTGTAGTGGCGTGCTCGAAACACACTGTCTAAGAAGGGATTCTCCACAATTCGCCAAAATATCAAAGACAGAGAACGGAGTTGAGGTTTTTCTGATGCAACATGGCTAATGCGCAGTGTTATTTCTCGCGTAGTATCTCTATTAGCGGTGATTTAAACATAACATTTATTGTTCTATAACTAACGTTTTGTTGTTGTTGTTGTTGTTGTTGTTTCCGCCATTATTATTCGCGTACCCCTGAATGAACCAGCACGTAACCTCAGGGGTAACCGTACCGTCGGTTGAGAACCAATGCTTTCCTCCAAAGTGAGATATTAGCGTAAATATACCAGGTTTTCAATAACTATCTGTACAACTTGACTTCGTAATAAAGTAATAAGGTGAGATATTAGAATTCAGGTTTTATTTACATGAGGAAAAGTAACTCCCAGAATTTTAGTTGTCTTTTGTTAGTCTGTCTTGTATTTTGTAGTGATGCTACACCGATGGAAAGGAGCTTCCTTGACAGAATATTTCCTGAACGATGAATTGGAAGTGATGGTCCGATACTTTTGGCCACCTCATTCACCTGATATAGTCCCCTCTAGAATTTTTCGTGGGTATACAAGTGTTTCAGAGACCACTTTGAACTATAGACCCCGTCCTAGAATGCCATCTTCATCCGGTGGAAGACAATTGTAAAACATCATCGGTTCACCTTTCCCAGGGAACTGTAGGTTATATACCTACCTCCGAGAAGAACGCTCATCATTATCATCATCATTGTATGTTAAGAATATTGTATCTCGAACCATGTGTTTAGAATTTGGAAGATCTTAGACGAGGAATTACTGCAGCCATTGCAACAGTTGATTCTACAGGGATGCTAGAACGAACATGATGAAAAATCGAATTTCACCTAGGCTTGCTGTGTGCAACTAATGGTGTCCACGTAGTCCACTAATGGTGTATGATTAAAAGTAAATATTAAGACCTACTCTCATGTGAAAAACCACTCTGCATTGTGATATCTCATCTCATGCGTTTATTAATACATATTAAGGTTGCACAGTTAATTATGGGACACTCAGTATATACAGGGTGATTCAAAAGTCCGGCACCATAGGGCAATTCCGTTATCTAGCGGTGTAGAAAGGCTGAGAAAAAAGAACAGTGATAAATGTTTACATGCCGAATTCAACTATCCTATTTGGGGAATCAGTGGCGTATCGGAAATACGTGTAGTAGGGGTCAACTTGAAAATTTCAAATGAAAACTCGGGAAACTTTTTGTAATAATTATTGAAAACAAAGCAACTTTTAGAGGAACCATTTTTTCGATATTTTGTACGGTTTGGGAGGAAGAATAGCTCAGTGTTGCAGGAGCAGTATTACATCACCAACTTCGTCCGTTGGCAATGACTCAAAAACTACCAAGTGTAGAACACTGAAACAAAAATTTTAATAATAAAAGGTTCATATGAAGAATTGGTTAATCGTAATTGGGGAAACAGTGGCGTATAGGAAATACGTGTAAGAGGGGTCAACTTGAAAAATTTCAAATGGAAACTGGGGTTAATTATAATTTAGATGGAAACATTACTTAATTTTAAACAATTTTCGTAGGAACAACATTGTGATCATCGTAGCCGTTTGGGAGCTACATTTTACTCAAAAGTTATGTATTAATAACGGAGCTTTCTTATGGTGCGGAACGTTTGAATCAACTGTAGCTCCCAGACGGCTGCGATGATCACAATGTTATTTCTACAAAAAAAAATGGTTAGTATTAAGTAATGTTTCCATCTAAATAATAATCCACCCCAGTTCCCATGTGAAATTTTCAAGTTTGACCCCCTCTTACACGTATTTCCGATACCCCACTGATTCCCCAAATACGATAGTTAAATTTGTCATGTAAACTTTTTATCTTGATTTCTTTTTTCAGCCTTTCTACATCGCTGCATAATGGAATCCTAGACCTCATAATAGATAGACTTATCACGCTTCCCCATTTCTGGCTGCGCTAAAACTAATGGATTTTTATTCAGAGCACGTGATTTTGAATCCATCCGCTAGGTAGCTCTGCCATAGACCTCATAGTAGAATATGACGTCTATGGCGGAGCTACCTAGCGGATGGATTCAAAATCACGTGCTCTGAATAAAAATCCATTAGTTTTAGCGCAGGCAGAAGTGGGGAAGCATGATAAGTCTATCTATTATGAGGTCTATGATGGAATTGCTCTATAGTGCTGGACTTTGAATCACCCTGCGTATTGAATTAATTTGTTGATAAGCGGAATACAATGCTATTCTCAGTCTTGGTACTTCTCGTATAACCATCAACAATCATGAAAGCTATATACCCGAATATCTTCTATTTTTACCTAATAGAGAGGTTGATTTATTAATTAATCAGAGCACAAAGCTTAAGGAGACTTCCTGACACCAAAATGAGGGGCAGGGGTTAAATTTTTGATCATAGATCGAATTCAGTTTCATTTTCAAGAACTGGGATTCCAACTTAAAAGCCCAAAATAGATTACTTACAATGATCTCGCGATAAATAAGAAGAAAAAAAATGCTTTGAAATAAAAATTAGTTTTGGAAGTTGATTTGTAGCAATACAATAGATATCAGGAATTAAAAAGTGATATATGGATAGTTAGTGTTGCCAACCTTGTATAAAAGTTCAGTTTCCAAATCACACTTCGATTAGTTGTAGGATAGTAGCTAATATGACCGCTTGTTGGGTTTCTAATCTATTTGGTAAAATACGTTGCTAACACTTGACAACTGGAATCATTGAAGGGTGGGATTTGTTCAGAAATTTTTTTTTCTATGATGTTGAATAATGTTCATGCTAACTTTGGTGTGGAAACGTCCAACTGTATAGGAGCCATATGAAAAATTGAATCTTAACATAGATTGGCAACACTGACAACTTGGAGACAATGCACATGTATGCAAAATTTGGTGTACATCAATGGACGCGTGTAGTATTGTATTAACTAACACACATACACACACAAACATTTATATATATATATGATGATAAAAATGTAAAGACGTTACATAATGTAAAGACAGGTAGGTATACGGGAACATGACAAACACACAAGAAAAGCGGCAACGTTTCGCAAAAGCGTTTTCACATGATCGGAGAGAAAATAGACAGAGAGGACTGGTGCTAAGAAATCGCTCTTGCCAACTAATGGTAGGTAACAGTGTGGCCAGGTTATGGAGGTGGGGAAATGACTAGATGTGTCGGAGAAAACACCACATGGAGAGAAGGAAGGGCAGAAGGTTACTAGAAATAGATGACATCTTTCCAAAAGAGATAAGAGGGAAGGAATACTAATAATAATAATAATAACGAAGATGAACGGGGAAAATATAAGAATAAATTGAAAGTGAAAATGGAGACGGAAGAAAGGAGAGAATTGAGGAAGCAGTATATATACTTGGTCGGATAAAGAGGGACACTGAATGAACCTGAACAATATTCCTGTTTTATTTTGGAAGCAGTAGGATTTAGATATTTATACCTATTTTTTTCAAGAACAAGATTTTGTGGCTTGGACTGTTTTTCGTTGCAGGTATTCAATTGTATAATCACATTAGAAAAAATTAGAAGTGTATGATTACCAGAGATCATTTTCTTTACGCTATTTAAGGGTGAGGACTTTATATAACTGTAAATTATTACTGTGTATACTACTGTAATTACTGTATATACTATATAATGTAAATGTAAACTTTATATAACTGTAAATCATGTAAATAAATCAAAAAAGATGCGTTTATTGTAATACATAATTGGATTTAAATGTATTTTCAGGGAACGTTTGGAACCAGAACCACCTAAATTTTTCCCATATTTGGAACCAGGCATCGACTTTAGGCCAGAAACATCTCCCTACTTTCCAAAGGACTTTGATATTGAAAAGCCTCCACATGATGGATATGCTCAAGCTCCAAGGCAAGTAGACAAGCGTCTAGAAATCTATTTCTACTCCATGATTTGTTGACAGAGTATGCCCTAGTTCCAATGTAAAGCGATAAATGTCGGAACATTTATTTACCGGTTATCTCCTCTTCACCACGACGGGTTGACGAGTTGTCAAAGATCCTGGGCTCAGGTTCGGTTTCTAGAACGACTGGGTGAATGGATCTTCGACAACTATTTATCCCGTCGTTGCGAGGTGGAGATAAAGATGGCGCCCGAACAGGGACCCAAATCCACGCTCTGTGGTGACGTTAATTTTTATGTGGCCGTATGTGTGCTAATCTCTTCTGTGCATCTGCTACAAGGTCATCATCGTCCATAAGTTTTTGTTATTAATCGCCGGTATGTAGATTACACATTCAAAGCGAATTTATTACTAACGGCAGCTCCAAATTTATTTTATACATTGGTTTACTAGCAAGTTGTCTTCTTCCTAAAAAAATAGAGTATAAATCTCTAAACGGTATTTGGTGAAAATTTCTGTAAATTAATAGATTCATTTTAGTGATGTAGAGACCGAAAACGACAGAGTGATTATAAATGAATCGGTTCATGGAGAAAGAGCTCCAGTACAGTCAACCTATTCCGCGGGAATACAAAAATAAATAACTCTTTTATTCTGATGTCAAAAGCCAATATATATTAAAATGGAAATAAATGTTACTGGTGTCTATAGGCCATACTAGCAGGGACGCGAATCCTTCACACAAAAATAAAAAAATGGCAAGCTTTTGTCAAAGGTATTGTCACGGAAAAGTATAAAAGAAAGATAGAGAGGTTACTACAAGTAGCTGTCCTGCCATATTGAAATCTAGGTAAAAAAGAAATTAAGATAAAATTTTACTAGATAAACTGATAAAGGATTAGTACTTACCTTTGTTCCTGAGAAAATCAACATGTACTAATAAATGTATATCACACAATTAAAAGTAAGTAATATATTTCGAAACTTAACCTCATTATCGATAATGAACAGCAGATAATGTGTTACACGTGGTCGAACAAATAATAGAGTAACAATTTCAAGATGGCTGACGTCCGCATCAGACAAATGCATAGACAAATGCAACGCGCAAGTGCTATTGAGAAAAGGGACTAGTAGGGATTTTTGAGCTGAGTGGTCAGCCTGGTTTAGAATGAATTAGAAACAGTGATAGTGAGAGAAGGAAATGGAATCCGGTAAAAAGTGGAAGATAGTTATAAAGATAGGTGTGTGAGTACTTAAATGATAAAATCGCCAGAATAAAAAGAAAATAGGGAAATAGGTAAGAGGTGACGAAAGGAAATTCTGATATTGTTTACTTTTGACTCGTAACATTAATACATTGAAACAACGTTTTCTGTTTTCGCAAGAAACAGGTTGATTTGACTGGATCCTCTTTATGATTAGAGCGAGTCAACTATTTGTAAAATAGAACACGATTAAGGTATAAATGAAACAAGTGAGGCAAAGTCCAGTCGGGGAAATGTGCAAACATGCTACCGTCGGGCTTCATCAGCGAACATCCTATTTAAATGATCAGTGTTCCGTTGGAAAAAATTGCAACAAAACTTTACCAACAACGACACCTCAATCACATTCCTAGCCGTAATAGTTCCTGAGTTGAAAATTCCTTCTATTCACGGAACCACCCTGCGATCTATACGGGTTTGAACTTACATCGCCGAGACCTTTCCAGTGACACCTCAACCACCTTCCTAGCCCTAGTAGTTCCTGAGTTGAAAGTTGTCAACTGATGGACGGACGGAGAGCAGTTGTAAAAGGCTTCATACTGAAACAACTTCCAGAAAGCTGATGCTCATGTTCAAGATTAATGTAAAGCAACGATCTCCAACAAAAGATGGAAGCACTATCTCCGTATATGTCTAATGTATTTTTTTATCGTTGCACGAAATGTCAATGTTGCTCCTACAAATTCAAGCCTAGAGAGTTCTAACTTTCAGGGAAGAAAGTTCATAACCAATTCAAGAGTTCGATCAATGCCGATTTTTTTATTTTCGTTTTTCTTCACTGTTAAAATCGCTTGATTGTTGTTATGAATATCAAAACCTATAAGAATTAAGCTCTTTCAACAATGAACAAAACCGAAAATAACAAATTGGCATTGAATTGGTTATGAACTCTCTTCCCTACAAGTTAGAACTCTCTAGGCTTGAATTTGTAGGAGCAGCATTGACATTTCGTGCAACGATAAAAAAGTACATTAGATATATACGGAGATAATGCTGCCATCTTTTGTTGGAGATCATTGCTTTACATTAATCTTACGACAAAAAAAAAAAAATATTAATTTATGAAGTATGAAAGAAAACCCGTGAATATCTACATTACAATTAAGGGAAAGCTGCAATGTAAAGCAGTTCTCTTCATGTTAGAAGCTATAGATTAATTGTTGGAAGGAAAAGTAAGGAAAGTCGAAAGAAAAAATAATGACCTTGAACTCTTTCTTCCTATTCATAGTCAACAGTAAATAGTTATTTATATTAGTGAATGTTTAAGACAATCAGAATCTAATTAGGGAAAATAATCTTTCCAGGTTCTTGAGACAGGAGCATGATACTCAGTACGGTGTGAAGAATCATAACTGCAATTTATTCTGGTTTGTTTATGGCTATCCAAAACCAAAGATGAGTTATACATTCAACGACCAACCTATAGAAATGGGTGGTAGATATGACTGCAGCTACACAAGGAACGGACAGGCTACCCTGTTCATTAATCGGTAAGTTATTACGTCTTTATGTACTCAGCGAGAACATATTCAATAAGCAACATTAAAACTTTAACCTAATTTATGAATTAATAACACTTAATGAGTTTACCTTGAGGACATATCATGTCACTAATTCTTGCAATAATAGAGTCAACTGGAGCAGGTGTATGAGTCACTTGTGTTTTGACTTAAAAGTTATAAATGATTGCATTCCTTCTACGTTTGGTGCTTAATTATCATCATCACCACCATCAGCAGTGTTCTGCCAAAAGCGGCAAGTTCTACAAGGCAAACAAATGGCTATAAATGGATACTGGGCAGGTGATACATGTTGGATGGCATGACGACAATGATCACCATCTTAAAAGCGGCCATCTTGACTATGCTTCAAATTTTTAAAAAATACTAAATGTCATTTTGTCGTACAGGATTAGAGTTATGCCAAAACTGACTTCGTTATTGGGTTCCTTGGAACATTTCAGCACAGATCGATATATCACATGACCCACTTACGATTGAAAATTTTTTTGAAGCATAGTCAAGATGGCCGCTTTCAAGATGGCGTTTTCCTTACTCTGTATTCGACTTACTTGCTCTCTATGTTCCATCTTTCTCGTGTTCCCCTTTCGTTATTTGTTGACGGCAGCACCTATTATAATTTTGGCTGTGAAGGTTTACCTAGGCACTGTAGCTACAAACGAATTTTCATCAAAATCGGCCTCTGACACCTGGTGAGTGTTCCTTGTTAGTGAACGCCTGTTCCGTCATCGCTAATC
Organism: Lepisma saccharinum; assembly: GCA_022664845.1. Taxonomy (NCBI): domain Eukaryota; kingdom Metazoa; phylum Arthropoda; class Insecta; order Zygentoma; family Lepismatidae; genus Lepisma; species Lepisma saccharinum. The sequence goes on along the minus strand of JAGDQP010049808.1, from coordinate 1,203 downwards.
TCACCTTAATTTCTTTTTCCACATTTCATATCCTCAGTTAGTGCTTAGAAAATACGATAATGTTGCAAATGTCATATTTGAAATCTGCGATACTTGAATGGGAGACATTGATTTAAAATTAACGTCCTTCTGTGCCATTGGGAAAGACTCCAATTGATTCAAATCATGTAGACCCTTTCCCAACACTGCCTAAGTACGTTAAAACGAATCAAATTTATAAGATTTTCAGCACAACAGAATAGGAGTTAGTCAAAAGATGCTCATGGTCTAATTTAGCCAAAACTTTAATTACAGATTCTGCAGATATATAGTTATGAACTCAGGACACATTTTCTTTCCTTACAATAGCACAATTTATTAAGTGCAGCTTTTTATTCATTGTTTATATCAAACTCAGACTCCTCTAGATATTGTTTTAATAGAAGTGACATTTTTTAACTTATCTACGATATATTATTGTCTTGTATTTTCCGGCTGGAACAAATGGGTTTCGTTAGAAGATCAAAAGGTACTGTAGGCTAAAACGATCTTTTCTTCCATCTACATTAGTGGCTTCGTTGCTCTGAAAACAAAATGAATTCAAGGGTTCTGTGCAACTGTGTCCAGCTCCCTTTTCAGAGAATCTGAGAAAGTGATGCACAAAGGTTAGAAAACTCAGAGTTAGTTTCAAACAAAAACGCGTTGAGTCTCCAAAAAATCTTCTTTGACACCGGTTCTGAAAAACTTGACCTCTCTATGCTTTGTGCATCATTTTTTCAGTCTCTCTAGAAAATCAGTTGGATCATTTTTTTACTCTCAGCCTTTTAATTATTTCAAAGAATAAGAACTTAATCTAGTACCTTTCCTTGAATTTTTTGTACCATGAACAATACTTTTACCTGTATTTAAGATAAACACAGAACACAACGCTGACTAGGCGTGGTGCTGCGTCTGATGAAGATTGCTGTTACGGCATCGAAATATACACAGAACACAATGCTGACTAGACGTGGTGCTGTGTCTCATGAAGGTTGCTGTTACGGCATCGAAATATACACAGAACACAATGCTGACTAGACGTGGTGCTGTGTCTCGTGAAGATTGCTGTTACGGCATCGAAATATACACAGAACACAATGCTGACTAGACGTGGTGCTGTGTCTCATGAAGATTGCTGTTACGGCATCGAAATATACACAGAATACAATGTTGACTAGGCGTGGT
>JAGDQP010049807.1:1233-14406 GCA_022664845.1 Lepisma saccharinum | reverse complement strand
GTCCGGTATTCCCATTTTCAAAAGCCCTCCGAATTTTTCCATACTTTGTGTGCGTGTGCAAATAAGTGCAAAGCAGAAAAAAAAAACGGACTGTGTGAAATCTACCCGAACAATCATATTGCACTGAGAATATTAGCCATGATTCCCGTTATTGTTGCTTCTGCCGAGAGGAGCTTTTCTAAGATGCTCATTAAAATTATCTTAAGGACACCATGACTCAAGACCACTCTCACTCTTCGATCTACAGAAAACGGCGTTACATGTACCTTAGATGATATACTGAAGATTTCAGAGACAAGAAGAGTAAATGGACAATACTATTGTAAGGCTCTACTTTTTTATTTGGTCAGAGTTTATCTTCGGGTTCCTAATTATACGATATCATATTTGTAGTTTGTAATTTCCTTTATTTCAGGACGCGAGGTTCAGCTAATAACCGTTCTTCCACCTAATTATCATTTTGTGGAGCTCTTTGAATAGTCATTGCCCAGGGTCTCGCAAAGCCTAGGGCCACCTCTGATCACCAATAGTTAAATTCTATTTTTTCTGCTGGAAGTAATGTATGATCACTTTGAGATAATATTCAATCCTTACATCACTCATTCTTGTTGTGAAACTATCTTCACACGAAACTTTCTTAAGGTCCCTTCCATACTAAGACAGGAAGTACTTTGGAGAATCGTAGAAATGTCATTATCACAAGCAGCACGGACAACGCAAGGGGATACATGCAAAAGTCAACTATTTATTTCTCGTTGAACATGACAGCTACTCATTATTATAGAAGTATTTGTACATTATATATAGAATTATACAGACGGGATTCAAAATCATATCCTCCCATTTATTTCCCCCTCCCAGTATGGCTTTGCAACCAAATGATCTTGTGAAACCAACTGAGCTGTCCTACTGTCTCACGTTACGGATGAACTTGCAAATAGACAAGAACTTGATGTCATACACCTGGACTTCTCCAAAGCATTTGAAACTGTGTATCAAAAACTTCTTATGCACATGCTTGCCTCCAGATTTAGTATACACAGAAACCTCCTTCAGCTTCTAACATCATATTTGACTGGCAGAGAACAACGTGTCATCCTCCCTGGTAGCACATTCAAGTGGCTCCCCATGCTTTCAGGTGTCCCTCAAGGAAGCTCCTTAGTACCAGTTTCATTTTCCCTCTTCATTGATGACTTATGTGAACAGACTTCTTTACGCTGATGACTGCAAAATTTTTAAGACAATTAAATCTACATAAGATACTTTCTTCCTTCAAGACGTTATAGATTCTGTTGAAATATGGTATAATAATTGGTACTCAGTTTTACTCCTCATATTGAATTCGTAACTTCTAAATCATTCAAACTACTTGGACTTCTCTACAGGTTCACAGATATTAAAGATTTCAGAGCTCTTTGGTCATATTTTCTCACTTGTGTACTTCCTACTATTGAATACAGTTCATCTATCTGGTCTATGGCTTGTGAAACCAACCTATCTAAATTCCACAAAGTCCAAAATCTCTTTAACCGTTTTGTACAACACAGGGTACCCAACCTGCAACACAAATCTAACGTAGACATTTTCTATTATCTTGACTTAAAAACATAGACACACGAAGAAAACTAAATGACTTAAAATTTCTTTATAAAATAATGCAAGGCACACTCAGGACCAACGACCCTCTTCCACTTTTTAACCTAAGAGTGCCTAGACAAAATTCTCGTTCACAACATCATTTCTAACTCTCGAAACCGGGATTTTGTTTGGTCCAGCGATCTCTTGTATACAGATTATCATATTTTTACAATACTCTTCCTTTGCCACCAGATTTCTGCCTCAGTAAAAGTAAATTTCGAAAGGCATGTTATATGAATCTAGAATGAATGTAAAAAAAAACTGATGTTATTTCCTATTGTATAATACTTTTTTCTTATTTTTTTATTGTTATATCACTTTGTTACAAGAACGGTGTAAAATGGCGTTTGCTGAATCCGTGCTAACTTCTAATAAATAAATATTAAAAAGTAGTCCAGTACTTGTTTCCACTTTAGACAATAGTAAATACATTTCCAGAAGGAGTCGACATACCCGTTCAGACCGCGCCCTCTATGGACGCCCTTGTTCATGGTTGGTTCCTGAAGATCCGTTTCATTCTGAACGTTTAGCCAAAAATGGGGTTGTCATCTCCTAGTAGGTAATACGGAACCCTTCAGCATCAACAAACAAAATAATTGATAACTGCTGCTGGAGAATACTATACAAAACATTGATCTAGTTTAGATGTTGGATTGGTTGACTCATATATTGGGGAATTGATGTAACGACAGACTATATTGAATACAGTTGGGAATGATAAATTAAAACTGGAACAGTTCTTGAGGAGCATTGGCAGTCCTTATCCAGAAACTGAGAAGTATATTTTCTAAGTAGATGCATTTAATTCCTATTGCCACAAGTGTCAGTAACCTCTATTCTCAGTTAAATGATGTAAATCCCATGAAAAACATGCCTTTCATTTTCATTGTAGAAGAAAGAAAGAGTTGAAGTGAAACCTTTGTATAAAACACAAAGCATTTCACATTATACAGGGTGACACTGAGAAGTGTGCTGTACTCAATTTTCAATGAACAGTACTGAGATTATTTCTTATTTTTTTAACATGTGTGTGAATTTATTCCATCTATTTTAATAAAAAAAAAAGAATCACATCTTGAAATCACTAATGCAGTTTCCAAGTCGAGAGGTGAAGCTCCCCTCCACACCCCATTACGAATAGCTGTCTTCAGTTCGATCAGTGAACGGGTTTTGTGGATGTATACTCGCGGCTTTAAATACCCCTGAAAGAAGACGTCACATACTCAGGCCGTCAAACGATGAAGGCAGAATAACATCTTACTGTTGGCTGTAAACACTGACTCGCCGTTTCTAACATAAGCATCGCATAGTGAAAACGCAACTCTCCAACGACCAAGCTCCATGATAACTGAAATAGCAAACCCGAGGGAAGGGAATGTTTATGGCTCATTCCGTCCACGTCACTCCCTTCCGGAGTACCGTCCCATCAGAAACGAGTACACATCCCTGTATAATAATTAATATTTTGTTTCCATTTAACGTTATATATCAATATTGGATGTTGGATTAAGGTAGTCGGCCTAATTTGTAGGTACTATCCCGGCATTTCTTTAATATGACGGAGGTACAACCCCGGAAGAACTACTCAGTAACGACGAGCGGCTTTTGGAATCTTGTAATACTTGTAATAAGCTTTGTTGTGTAACGAGCGAATATGTTTACGTGAACTTTGATTCGGAAACTCCAATAATGATTACCATATTAAGATAACTACAAAATAATAATAAGAAATAAAACAAAAGTCAAAAACCATTGCCACAATAGTTTTTTTATGTTAAGATGAGTATGATTTCAACACAATCATAACTCATTCAAGAATAACATCAAAACATTAGTGGAATCAGTAGATCCTTATCTACGCAACTATTATTTATTATTAACAATTAGCCACAGTGATACCGTGGCTATTACCCACTGAAAGAGTTACGCCCTTTTATTGGGATGAGATTTAATGAGAATGTATTTGGTAATATATAGGAGATGGTCAAAGAGGTTTTTGGTATACTATTTCTATTTATTTCATTAAACATTTGGACATTTCGATTTTGCATTGTAATCATACGTGTATATAGATAGGATTTACATAAGAGCAAATAACTATATCAATCAGGTTAATGATGAGAATGCAGTGCGATCACGTCACAACTACAGCATTGAAAGTGTTAATTTGCACGAATTTATATTTACTTCTGTCCCCGGGACTCTTCGGGCACTGATGAGATACGTAATGAGCCCTATTTGTTTCTAATGGTTTACTGTGCATTAGATGGTAAGATGAAATAAGGCGGGTCTGGGGCTGTGAAAGATGTTATTTGCGGTAAGTCAATGTGATCGTCGGGAAGCGTGGTGATATAGATACTGGAAAGAAGTGAAAGCGGGTTGTTCATTAGAAGTGGTCGTTCCTACATGTAGGTGGCATTATGTTGAATGGTGTCTAAAAGCAGTGGGTGATTATTTTCATATCGACCAGTGATGTATTTTAGGCGAAGTGTTTCTAAATGGAACAGGATGTGTGGGATTGTTACTCGAGCATATAGATCCTCGGTAGGACTTGGTAGTTTTATACGATGTGCTATACGGAAGGCGTGGCGTTCTAGGATTTTGAGTTTATTGTAGAATGACTGAGGAGCAGATACCCAAGCAGTATGTCCAAATGTGAGTACAGGTCTGAGGAATGCTTTGTATGTGTTGATAATTGTTGATGGTGCCATTCCCCAAGTGGTTCCTGTGAGTCTTTTTAGTAAATTTAAACGGTTGTTTGCTTTGAGGGTGAGTTGTTTTAAGTATGGGTTCCATGTCAATTGATGATCGAAGGTTATGCCTAAATATTTGACAGTACGGCTTGGACGTATGCGTGTTTGTTGTACCTGGAGTTCTAGTTTTGAAGGATTGCGTTGCACACGTGATCGCTGTTTAGGTGGCAAGAACAGAATAGCTTGAGTTTTTAATGCGTTTATGGTAAGTTTCCATTTAGAACACCATCGGATGAACGAATCTATTGCTGTTTGCATTGTACGGTTAATTTGTTGTATTGTGCGCGCGGTGGCGAGAAAGGCTGTATCGTCTGCATATTGATAGAGTTGTATATTTGTTGGTAGAGTTGGTAGATCTGAGCAATATAGTATATACAACAATGGAGAGAGCGCTGAACCTTGAGGAACACCTGTTTGAAGAAGGACTGGAAATGAGCTGGATTGGTTGATGGTTATGTAGGCAATACGTTCGGTGAGGAAATTGTAGATATATCGTATATAAGCTAAGGGTAATTCAAAATTCAGAAGTTTCCAGATGAGTCCATGATGCCATACTTTGTCGAATGCTTTTTCAAGATCGAACAGAACAAGGCACGAGGGTTTACAGGTGTTGAAATGGTTTGTGATATGGTTTGAGAGGCGTAGTAATTGATCCTGAATACTGTAGCCGGGTCGGAATCCTGCTTGGTAGATTGGTAGGAGGTTTCTCTCTTGTAAATGGACGTGTAGGCGTTTTACAATAATTCGCTCGAGGATTTTACTTAATGTTGGAGTTAGTTGGATAGGTCTATAGGATGTTACGGAGCCAGGTGGTTTATCAGGTTTTAGGAACATAAGCGTCTTAGAGATTTTCCATTCTGCTGGGATGAAGCCGGTGCGTAGGATGAAATTAAAAATAGCCGCAATCAGTTGAAGAAGTCGAAGAGGTCCTTCTTTGATATGTCTGTACGTTATACTGTCCATTCCCGGAGCAGTATTTTTCTTCCTGGCGATGGTGGTGGCGATTTCATTGACGGTGATGGGTGCAGTGAGGTATCTATTCTCATTTATTCGATGCTCCAAATGAGGCTGCAAAGCTGGTGAGTTCATGTTGAGTCGGTTCGCTGGATGCGTTCGTTCTATGTGAGGATGTGTTGGTCTGAATATCTCCTGTAAATAGCTGGCAAAGGCGTTTGCTTTATCGACATCAGTTTGTAGTGGTTGATCGTCTTTTAGTAATGGATAGGTAGTTTTTGTCCTTTTACCTGTTAGTATGTTGAAACGTTTCCAGAATCTGGTAGGATGTGCTGTATCTCGAAGTTCGTTGCATGTTTTTATCCATTGTCGGAGCTTATAGGCTACTATATAGTTATGTACTGTTCGCTGGAGCTGCCGATGAAGTTGTAACGAGGCAGGGTTTCGAGTTCTGATATAGTCCCTGAAGGCCTGTCGTGAGCGCTTTACCAGTGTGAGATAATTAGGTGGTAGCTTCGGTTGATATGATGATAACTGGGTTGTAGGTATGTGCTTTTTTGACGCTGCCTGAATGGTATCGGTGATTGTGCTCAGTGTCTGGTATAATTCTTCCTCGTTTTTTGGCTCCTGTACGCTGTCGAGTCTATTACTGATATGGTCACGGTAGTGGTTCCAGTTTGCGAGATCAAATCTTGTGGTTGTTCGGAGGATGGGTGGGTTTTGTTGCTGTGAAGGTTGGCGATGGAGGATTATTTTGATTGGAACATGGTCAGTTCCTATAGTATCCAAAACTTCGATTTGGGTGCGGTTGGTCAAGTTAGGGGAGAGAATAACTATATCGGGGGTGGTTTGGGAAATTGGTCGCGTTGGTTTTGGTAGGTTTTGTAGGATGCCGTTGGTGTTATTTGTGATAAAGTTACGAAATTGATCTTTTTGCCTGTCCGATCTGCTGTGGATATTTACATCTGCCATAATGATGTATGTTCTGAAATTATTGGAGATGTGTTGAAAAAACTGCAGTGGAATTATATGACCTGGACGTACGTATATGGTTACTAAAGTTACATAAAGGTTTTTAAAATAAAGGGTCGATATAATGTATTCGGGCAGATTAGGTTGTGTAATACGATGTATACGATGTGGTATGGTGGGTTTGAATCCTATCGCTACGCCTCCGTTTGCTCTTAGTGCAGGAATGGTGCTTGCGTTATGTATGAACTGGTAGCCAGATATTTTACATTTTGATTGTGCTTTAAGATGAGTCTCGTTTAGCAAGAATGCATGAACCTTTTCCTCCAGTAGTAATGTTTCAAAAAGTGGTTTATGTTGAGTAAGTGATCGGATGTTTAAAAATATTAATACAATATCCATGATTAATTGAGCTTTGTGGTTGCTTTTAGGAATCGTTAGGCATTGGTGGTGCAGTAACGAAATGCACGTAAGGCCCTGAATATGTTGCTTGGAAAGTAACGTGGAATACCTGTTTTTGCATTTTGTATTTGTTGTAAAATATGATTGCGTTGTGCTGGTTGAACATTTTGTAGAGTAAGAGTAACAAATGATAAAACTTGTTCGACGGTAATTGGTTTAGTGAGGATTGGGTGTTTAACCTAATTAGTCATTTTGTAACACTTTGTTGAAAAATATTTTCTAAGGGCTTTTAAAGTTTCAAGGCTCAATTCCAGAAAAAAATAATAATATTCAGTTAAGCTGCTACACGCAACCTGGTAGTGCTTTTAAACACTAAAATCTCTTAATCATTGGTAACTTTACAAAAGAAAGTTAAAGATCGACTTTCCAAGAAAATTATAGCAACAATTTTGCTGCCATCTACCGGGCATCTGTAGAAATAATAAAAAAGTTTTCAGTTTAGTTTTTAGTCACATGTACTATCTTTCAAGAAAGTAAATCCCACTTGTTGGAGGCGCTGGAACTGAATTTTCCAACTATGAAAAATTTCGCAATGCACATGCACACGTGTAGTGCACATGGAAACTTTCAAGTACTTGTACTCAGATTCTTTGATAGATGTGTTTTGTTTGTATATTCCAGAATACTTATCATACGTAGCAGACATAGTAATAAATGACAATATAGGGAAAAGACAATCCTATTCGATAATAATAAAACAGAACATACTCAGTACGTAAAATTTAACGGGTAAGTGAAATGAGAAAAACAATTTCACTGCGTTTACTATAGTGTAGTGGTTAGCGAGTTAGCTTTCTACGCAGAAGGTTATGATTTCGAATCCCTGCATTTTTATTTTTATTTTTTTTAAGCGAACACATTTAGAAAATAGCATTTGTTCTTCATCCATAACTCACCATTCTATTTGTAATTGCAGTGAAATATATTTTTAGTTTGTAAATTAACAGCTTTAAACTCGAAATTTTTATTCATAATGTTTCGAAGTCTTTAGGAAAATTCAAATTGGTCTTAGTGACTTCTATATTACGGTCAATCATGTATTATTTTTTTATTTATGAAACATCAATTTAAGGCAGCAGAAAATATTAACGATAATACACAGTAACCCAGTCTAACCCGTAAGTTGAATAAAATCCAAACGCATTTTACAACGAGGAGAAGAAGCACACAAATCGTCCTTTCCCTCGCATCTCCCAAATCAATTTTGATAATTTATTACTAGATGGCTCTGTCTTTAGCTTAGATTTCCACTCGTCCTAACTACAAAAGCAACCTATGAATGGAGAGTAGCTTCGAATTATCATTTTTGTATTTCGTTACTGTGTCATTCCTTTTCGCGTTATAATGAATGGTTTGTATTTTCATTTCATTTTGTGTATTTTATTTTCGTTTCCTGTTGCTAGAGGTAAAAATCAGCAATTTGCTTGCCTGCTAATTGACAATATATGAAACAGGAAACTCTGACGTGTCCAACATATTTCTCAAGTTTTGAACAAATCTTGCGTCTTAAGCCAGTTGCGGGACTACCTGTTAAGAGCAGGTTTATTGGGCGTAAACTACGGAATTGCTTTATAGCTTAATAAAGAGATGGACGACGCTAAAGCAAGGTAGTAAGAAATATTTATTTCGGTAATGCGAACATGAAGGACAGATATCATGTGATGAAAAATTACCCCCTGTTAGCGGTGAGCATACGCAAAAGTACTGTTTACTGGAAAATTCTGTTTACGCAGTTTTGTGCCGTTCCGTCCCGTCGTTGCTCTAGTAAATTAACTCTCGATGTTACAAACTTAAAGCAACGACGGAAAACCGTCGTTGCTCTAGGCGCGTCCATAATAATAATAATAATAATAATTCTTATTATTATTCATGAAGTGAAATGCACTTAATTTAAAAAGAAATGAAACAAAAATGAAGAATACGAATTAGAAAGCAAAAACCTAGACAGTGGTGGCATAAAGCATACTGTAACACAACATTTACTAGAGGAAAAGGAGAAAGGAAGATGACAAGGACTCGAACCGAGAACCTTTTGCATGACAAGCGAGCGTTCTTCCATTAATGCTCTGCACCAAGAAGAGTATTGCAGAACAAGGCGTTTCGGAGATATCTTTCTCAGAGGTTTCAGACTTTTGTCCCCACTAGCGGAGAAACTATAATCCACCATCACCTAAAATTTACAGGTTGCACACGACTTTTGAAGCCCTTTCATAGGAACCGGGTCTCACCCAGAAGCAGTGTGCGAATTAAACTTATTAGTCAAGGGGGATAAAACAAGTATGAATTTCAACAGAATATATAATAAATCACAGCCATATTCAATAGAGAGGGAGAGAGAGAGGAGGGAAGATATGCAGTCCCATTTTCCAAATAGGGGTTTCTAAATCAAACCAATCATACTAAATCATTCACATGAAGCTACTTCAAGAACATCACAAAACAAATGGCTTCTTAGCTGCTAGTGAAAGTTCATAACACCCTTCTCGCTTCCACGAAAATAGGTTAAACTTCTGCCAAATAAAAATTTGCGATTTTCTATCGTATCTTGATCGAAACTTCTTCTTGGGACAAGATATTTATCCCTGGCAGGGACGAAAATTAATTTATCAAGATAGGAATCTTTTGTGCTTTGGGGGGATTACGGGCATCCTCCTGCTAATTCACACACTGCCCAGAAGTAGCAACATCAGATTCGGGTGCCTTACTGCTAAGAAACGTAGCACACGTGGGCCGAAAAGCTCTTTATTTAACAGGAAATCTCTCCTGAAGTTCAAAATATTGCTACATTTGTATTAACGTTATGGCTAAACTGCACAAGTAGCAAATAGAACGCGAAAACAATTTCCAAATTACAGAAAATCATTTTAAAAGATCTTAATAGTATCTTCCACAGAAAATACCTTTTACAATGTATTCTATATTTTTTTAAAATAATTTGAAAATCTCCTGAAATTCACCACTTGACAACATATTTTAATAAGCATTAGAAAGCAATTTTAATACAGAAAAAGGTGATTGTGTTGAAATAATTTTGAAAATAACGTTAACAATTATTTCATAGTTTTGTTTTTAAAAATGTATTATTTGATACTTTTTTTTTAAAGTCTTACTTGGTCTTTTGAAAAGAAGTAAACGTTTTTTTTTTTCTAAAATAATTTGATGACTCTGTTTTTAACTACTTAGAAACAGTTTTCATTATTTATTTGTTACTAAAGTATGATAATTACAACGGTTTCCTAGATGAAGTATTTTGTCGGAAAATAACAGCATTGCACTGAAATAATACAAAAAGTCCGATTTGTAAATTTTGCAGTAGTGGACTAGTGGGTCGTTATTAAACTGCATAATTTCAATCTGCTTGGAAGAATAACGAGAAAATGGTTTTGATTTCTTTCATATTAGATTTTTTGCTTTTCTTCATTCCTCATACATAAAAGGGGAAATCGCCAATGCCAAGAGATACATTAGTAGACAACAAAATGACCGTGGTGAAAGATAGGATAAATTGAATTTTTATGGACGGTAACAGCACTAACCAAAATAAGCTGTGTTTATTGATACCTTGCAATGATTCCGCCAACCCCATCGTGGGGGGTTTACCCCACAAATTTTGGACAACACCCCCACCAACTTTATTTTTTTTGCTGTGAAAAATCGATAGAAACCATACAAAACTTCACTTATACCCTCCCAATTTTGACTTTACACCCCCCAAACTGAAAATCCTGGCAGAAACCGTGTCTTGCATCGAATAAATTCAATCAAGTGTTAATTCTTAGGTGCTCTCTTCTCCTCGCTTCCCATATTCTCAGAGGCTTACTATGAATAAGTTTAATATCTATTTTGCTCTAAAGAATAATTCTATTTTTTTTTTTTTTTTTTTTTACAGATTTGCCATGGTGAAGCCATGACAAATACCCATTGAAAGGGTTACGCCCTTTTTTTGGGAAGAGTTTTGCCTCGATAAGTGGTATAGGGAATTGGAGTTGGGCTATGAGGTTTTCTGGGACCTTTGTTATTCTTTATTAAGTAAAAAAAAAACCTGGGATTATTACGATTTTACATCGTAATCATTTATTTGGGAGACTATAGGGAACTATGAAAAGAGAAAAGAAAAGTAAAAATAAATAAAAGATGAATAAATTCATGAAGTGCTTACACGCCACAGTCACAATAGTTGGAATGTTAGTTTAGACAAATGCGTGTTATCTTCTGTCCCCGGGGCGACACGGGGCAATAATGAGAGACAAGATGAGCCCTGTTAATACGTAATGGATTTTCACCGTGCACGTGATGGAAGTATGAAATCTGGTGGATCTAGGTCGGAGAGAGTAGTGAGCTGTAGGAGGTCTTCATGATCATCAGGGAGAGTGGCCAGAAATATGCTGAGCAAAAGGGAAAGTGGGTTTGGAATTAGCAAAGGATATTGTTGGTTGTAAGTTTGGCTATGGTGAATAGTGTCTAAAAGCAATGGATGGTGAGCGTTATAGCGGTTGGTAATGTAGCGTGTACGTAAGGTTTCAATATGGAACAGAATATTTGGTATGGTAACTCTGGCGTACAAGTCTGCTGTTGGGCTTGGGAGTTTAATACGGTATGCTATACGGAATGCATGGCGTTCAAGAATTCTGAGTTTAGTATAATAAGATGAAGATGCTGTGAGCCAGGCTGTATGTCCGTAAGTTAAGACTGGTCTGAGAAATGCTTTGTAAGTACTGATTACGGTTGTTGGGGATAATCCCCAAGTCGTGCCAGTAAGTCTTTTTAGGAGGTTCAAACGGTTGTATGCCTTGGTTGTGACTTGTTTCAAATGAGGCTTCCAAGTTAGGTGATAATCAAAGATGATTCCAAGATATTTGACTGTATGAGTAGGTTTGATTTTGGTCTGTTGTACTGTTAGATGTAGTTTTGATGGATTACGGTGTATCCGTGAGCGTTGTTTGGGTGGTAAAAATACTATTGCTTGTGTTTTAGTTGGATTGATAGTAAGTCTCCATGTAGAACACCACTTACAGAATGAGTCTATTGCCGCTTGCATGTTTCGGTTGATTTGATTTATGGTTTGAGCAGTAGCTAACAAGGCGGTGTCGTCTGCGTTCTGATAGAGTTGAACATTCTCTGGTAATGGCGGAAGATCGGTACAATATAGAATATAGAGTAATGGGGAGAGTGCTGACCCTTGAGGGACTCCTGTGTGAAGAAAGATAGGAAAGGAGGTGGTATGATTGATGGTAATGTAGGCGATACGTTCAGCAAGGAAATTGTAGATGTATCGGATGTATGCAATAGGGAGATGAAATTTCAGTAGTTTCCAGATAAGTGCATGGTGCCAAAATTTATCGAATGCTTTTTCTAAATCAAATAGAACTAGGCAGGATGGTTTGCAGGTGTGGAAGTGATTTGTGATATGGGTGGAGAGTCGTAGTAGTTGGTCCTGGATACTGTAGCCGGGTCGAAAGCCTGCTTGGTGAGTGGGTAGGAGATTTCTGTCGAGAAGATGGATGTGTAGGCGCTTGACTATGATTCGTTCTAGGATTTTGCTTAGTGTAGGTGTGAGCTGGATGGGTCGGTAGGAACTTACTGCGGTAGGTGGTTTATCTGGTTTGAGGAACATAAGCGTTTTAGATGTTTTCCATTGAGCTGGTATATATCCTGTACGAAGTATGAAGTTGAATATGGCTGCTATCAGTTTCAGTAGTCGATACGGTCCTTCTTTAAGATGTCGATATGTTATACCGTCCTGGCCTGGAGCGGTATTCTTCTTACGAGCGGTGGTAGTAACTATGTCGTCAACGGTGATAGGTGCAGTAAGATGGTTGTTCTCGTTGATGCGGTGCTCAGAGTTCGGTTGCAGTTCTGGTGATGTGATATTCAGCCTATTTACTGGATGTGTCCGTGCGATGAAAGAATTCTGTGGTGTGAAGATATCCTGTAGGTATGTTGCGAATGCATTTGCTTTTTCTTGATCAGATTGCAGAGGTTGGTCTTCTTGAAGTAATGGGTATGTATTCGTTGTCTTTTTGCCGGTAAGGTGGTGAAAACGTTTCCAGAATTTCGACGGATGCTCTGTATCTCTGAGTTTGTTGCAAGTCTTTACCCATTGCCTAAGTTTATATGCATTTATGTAGTTGTGCACTGAACGTTGTAACTGCCGATGAAGTTGAAGATCTGCTGGGTTGCGACTTCGTATGTATGCTCGAAATGCTTGTCGTGACCGTTTAACCTGTGTGAGATAGTATGGCGGAAGTTTCGGCTGGTATGGCGTGATCTCTTTTGTCGGTATATGGCGTTTTGATGCTGACTGGATGGTTTCCGTGATGATATTTAGCGTCTGATAAAGTTCCTCCTCGTTTGTGGGCTCCTGGATGTTATGTAGCCTGTCATTAATATGCTCTCG
>JAGDQP010049806.1:0-13258 GCA_022664845.1 Lepisma saccharinum | reverse complement strand
GTGTATTCTTTGAAATTTTAGGTTTGGCGGCCATTTTGAATCCAAGTGGCGACCTTTTCAAAATGTCGGAATTTTTCCTTTATCTACTTATCATCCTCTACCTTCATACCAAATTTCATGTTTCTAGCTTACTCCAAACACCCTAAACAATATGATGGGTGAGTGAGTGAGTGAGTCAGTTAGCCTAAAATGTGCAATTTCAGGGGTCCACAACTAGAACATAGTTTGAGATACGAGTACGAAATTTTGTACATCTGCACACATTTACCATATCTCCTTAACAGCGATAGCTCATATTCCTATCTTTAACATCTTTTTTCTTACGGGGCGCCCAAATCGTCGATTTTGCCATAAACTCTTGTTCCTGTATAACATGCTTCTGGCAGTGCTGACGTTTTCTGACGTGAAGAACTTGGCTCATGCACTGCCGTGCATGTTGATCTAAATGTAGTTCATCCAGTGGAGTAAACTATGTCATTAAGAGCTCCTTCGGGAGATGTGTACGTGCGTTGTATCATATTTTCGTCCTGCCAGCGGCAGGACATTAACTTGTTTTGTATCTAATTATCTTCGCTTTAAAAAAGCATTGATAGTGCAATGTGTGGTCAGAAGGAAGAGAGACTGTGTGCGTGTCACCCATAGTCAGTATCCACCAACTATGGTTACATTTGTAGACCTTTATTTTTTTCATTTCTAACAATGTCATACTTAAACGTGTGAGTGCATAGGTGTTAAGCGAGGAGCTTTTGGTCTCCTGCTGAGTATTTAGTTAACTTATTAGAATTTTGGATTTTTATCTTTTGAGTTTTCTCAAATGTTTTGTTAAGATTGTCTCTGTGTAATCTCTAGGGTGTAAATAGAAAATAATTGCAGGGATATATTCTCATTGTTTCTTTTGCATTACCTTTACCTTTTAGCAGTATTTTACTCAGAACTCAAATAGTTTAAGACAATATTACCTAAATACCTTCAGTTCAACAAGAAGAAACCCGAAGAAGCTAATGGTAAGAAATTTGTAACTGTTGCCAGCGACAACTCAGCTAGCTGATACCGCTGTGGATCACTGGTAGAGCGCTCACTTCTGGTGCGTGGGGTCTCCGGTTAGAACAGGGTTCGTTCCATGTGGACTTTGTGGTGGACAACTACGGTATTAATGGGTTTTCTCAGTGTTCTCCCGTATTTTTCCCACTTTATTCCACCAATTTTCTCATAACCATCCGTAAAGACTCTTGTATCGGACATCTCTGTATTAGATATTTAGCGTTTTGTATAATTTTGGGTTGGTCATTTTACACTTTGGAATTTTTCTTTTGACCTTTTCAGTTTGGGTATTTTTGGTTTGGATATCTTTGTTTTGGTATTTGACTATTTATGCTTTGCACATTTTACACTTGGACGTATTGAAAACTAATGCAACGTAACAGATGAACGGTCGTCTTCCTTGAACCCTATTGTTGTATTAAAAGATTAATTTGTTTATATCAGAATTAGTTACATAATTCTCATTGTCTTCATTGTATATACAGATTAATGGAGAAAAAATATTTTTGTTCATGATTCCTCACCTTTTTACCATAACACTAAACAAGTAAATGAAAATAGGAGAAACGTTTCTGTAAGAAGACTTACAATCCCAGCACTCATTCATCTGATGGTTTACAAATTGGAAAGATCTTCAAACGAATTAACTGGTACTATTTTTAGTTGTTGGATCTCATGAGAATTCTTAACGATCACAGTAAGCCCTGAAGCCTGACTCGTCTTAAGGAGGCTACATAGACCCTAGACCATGTATACTATGTACAGTACGTATGTATACTCTAGGATAACACTAAATTAGCAATTGATAAATCCGTATCGCCGGAAAACCAGACTTGCTACGTTGAATCTTTTAGATATGTATTTTTCTATTTCTTTAAACCGTAGTGCCACTATAAAATACCTCATAGAATTGCTGGTACTAATATAGATGTTATATTCTCTACAGTAAAAGCCTTCATATATAAAATTCTCAATTGGACCTCTTTGATTTAGGGTAGTACTGTTTAATTCTAAAATATAAAGTAACATTTTAAAAAATCTTTAGAAAACAGACAAGTACAGTATTGTTCTAATAAAAATATTTATGCATTTTTGTATCATGCCTTATAATATGTGTGTGGGGGCTTTACAGAAAGTATCATCCCGTCTTACTACGTGTGTGGGAGGTTTCAAGAACTTTCAGGTGTCTATACAATGTCTTACTGCATGTATGCAAGATTTAAGAAGAGCCCAATATCTTCACCATGTCTTGGCATGTGTGTAGGATGTTTCAACCTTCTCTTTTCGTGTATAGGGGCCTTAAGTAAACAGTATTTTTCACCATATCTCGTTCCCGCAAAAGAGCTAGTTTCTTTATACTGGGATCTAAGGGATGTACCGTATGACTAGGAAATAATAGAGTACATAAGACAAACATGGGAACAAGGTTTGGTCTATTCCTCAAAATACAAATTAACGCTTCGACTCACCAGCTAGGATAAACGGCTCTCCGACCTTTCAAATATCGTTGCTATGGCTAAGAACATGTATTTTTTTTCTGTTCCGGTATATTCGTAGTAGCTGAGCTACGTATTTTTCAACTAAATCTTCACTGGTTCAACTGACTAACTTTTTGCCTCTGATCATTGTTTACATCTTTTAGAGTTACTGGTCACCCACCAGACGCCTCCCCGAGTGGCAGATAGAGAAATGCTGACCAGGTGTGGTGCGTACCAGAAATATTCCGGGGCGGACCAAAACCAGTACTGCTGTCTTGCTGCTAGTAGACGGATGTACAAAGACTGGGGGAAGATAACCTTGAACAAAAATATCATGGTGAAAGGAAACAGCTACACCATTACCACCCTAAGGCTGAAGATGAATGACATCGGCAAGGCTCAGAGATGGACAGAGGACAACATCTTGAATGTCTGTCTTTACTGCGAGGTCATAGAGCTGACAACTCTACACCGCTAAAGCATGTCAAGAAATAGTAACAGATGGTTCATGGATTCTCCTGGAGTAAAATATTCCGGAGGTAAACTAGTCGCTCATTCGAATCTCCGGGTGGGGACTGCTTCAAGGGGCTCTAAGAACAGGATTAATAAAGACTTTAGAATAGGAACGTACGATCGTTATACAAAACGGTCGCTCTTCAGGTGGCGGTACAAGCGACCGAGAAGTACTAGCTAGACATATTAGCGATACAAGAAGTTCGGTGGGAGGGTCAAGGTAACATCCGACAGGGCACGTACACTTTCTACTACGGGGAACACAGTCTCAAGATTTCGGAAAAGGATTTCTAGTTAAGAACAGTATACTTCCGACAGTGCAGAATATAGATTTCGTAAACGAAAGACTATCGTACGTTACGATACATACTCGATGGGTCAGGACGGTTTTAATAAATGTCTATGTTCCAACCGAGGTGGCTAATGAAAACGACAAAGACACGTTTTATGAGCAGCTAGAAAGATTGTTTTGACCGATTACCGAATTATAATACGAAAATTGTGTTGAGTGATTTCAACGCTAAGGTAGGGAGGGGGAAACATATAGACCTACTAAAAGCAAATACTGGCTTCATTAAATGAGCAAAAGCAATGGACAAAGACTGATAGCTTTCGCGATCTCGAAAAACCTACTAGTGAAGAGCACGTACCTTGAACACAAAGATATACACAAGTACACATGAGTATCTCCGGATGGCAAAACTCTCAACCAGGTTGATCACGTATTAATAGATAGACGAAGACACACCAACATAATGGACGTTTGGTCTTACAGAGGAGCGGAAGGTGATACCGATCATCAGTTAGTGATCACAAAAGTGAGGGAGAAGTTATGCATCGCGAACAGAAAAGGCAAAGGATCAAACAATTTAAATTCGAAGTTAAACGATTAGATAATTAGAGTGTAAGAGCAGATTACCAACTATAAATGTCAAATAGGTTCGAAATCTTAGCCGAATCGAGTAGTAATAAAGATGAAATTAATAATGAAATTGATGTAAGACGTGGGAGGCAATTTGTGATGCATTGAAGGGCGTAGCGAAGGAACGTGTACGTGAGAAGAAACACCAGAAAAACAAGCCTTGGTTTGATGAAAAATGCCTTAAACTTCATGAGGAACGGAAACAAGCAAGGCAAGAATTACTAAGTAATAAAAACAAATCAAATACCAACCACTAGAGTAACGCGAAACGCAACGCCACATGCGGGTACAGAAAAAAAAACGAGAATATCTGACGCAGAAGATTCAGGAGATAGAGGAAAACCCAGTCTTGGGTAAATACTTGTAAAAATGTAACGCGTTACAAGTTACTTTACTTTCTCTTAAAATGTAACGCGTTACTTGCCCCAGAAAAGTAACTGTTGATCTACTTCAAAAGTAACGCGTTACTTTTAGGTCCGAAACTTTGAATATGTAAAAGAAAAAAAAACATATTCTTATTATTTCAATTTCCGTGCTACTACTACTACTGCTACCACTATTATTGTTATTATTATTATTATTACTATTATTATTATTGCACATTCTGATTTTCTCCAATCATCGTAAATGTTTAGAACTGTAGGTTGATAATAGTAGCGCTGCTATATCCTTTCATGCGGACAGTTACTTTATTGGAAATTTGGTGTGCTTCGCATCACTTGAATACGTATTTTGAACTAAACTGTCTTGAGTTAGCTTGCAATTGCATCCTCTGTAGTTAGAAGCCGGTCACTTATACTTATATCTCTTGAGAAAATGGAATCTTATCTTTTTCCTTACTTTGTTGCAATTTAAACATTTTTTCCCAAGAAATTGCAACTTCTAATGTCTCCATAAGTACAAACAGAATATCACGATACAACTTTCATATATTTCACAAATAACAAGAATACCAAGCGAGGTGGTGCAATGAAAACGTTCTTCGTATTCGCGATGTCTCGTTCCTATCACGGAGTTAATCGTCCCACTTGAAATTTACTTGTTTTTCTCTTCACTTTTACCAGGCGAATGCAAGGATAGTATCCTTAAAGTTAGATGCAAGCAGATCTTCCCAATCCCTGCCTAATTCTCTTGACAAATAGATCTTAGTTCTTGTATTGAAGAAAGCATTAATATAATATTATTAAGAAACACCCGTAAACAAGTAATTAACATTTTGACAATAGCTTGATCCCAAATATTTGTGTGTGTGTGCTGTTTCGGTCTACACTAGAAATTTAACGACTAAAAGCAACTTATCTTTAGATGCTTCCTCAACTTTGAGGACGAACTCCTGGCTGTTGATGTTCGTTCTCCATCTTTATAAAAACAGCACCAACCAAAGTAAACTAGACACACTATCATTGCACTCGCAGTTCACTTACTGAATGTATTGATTTGGAGCTGTCAAAATCTATGACAAAATCTTCCAGGTGCTTGCAATCAGTACACGTGATTTCCCTGAGGCTGTACTCATCTTCCGAAAACAGTAAGTGGCACTAAGATGGTAAGATCTTATCTGTTTCTCTGTATCTTGGTAACTGACTATCGGTCGCTGGCATAGTTCATGCTCCATTGCTCCATTCTGAGAGATTCACTGACAGGAAAGAAACATTTGTTTCCAAAAAAATATACATATATTGTAGTTACTTATGAGAAATGTAACGCAAAGTAGGTACGTTACTTAAAAAATTGTAACGCGTTATCGTTACAGTTACTTTGGAAAAAATGTAACGCGTTACTAGGAAACGTTACTGAAAAAAGTAATACGTTAACAATAACGCGTTACTTCCGTTACGTTACTTCCCATCACTGGGAAAACGGTAAGAGAAATAACATACGAGATCTGTACAAAAGGGTAAATTAGTTAAGAAGGTTATCACTCCGTAGAGAACAGATTTTTATGAAGAAAATGTTAGGAAAATATGAAATTGAAAATGCCAAAATATGAAGCATTAATTGGAATATAATGCTATTTAAAAAAATGTAACTTTGTTCTGCGCGTTGGCAACACTGCTTCCTAGATGTCAACACTGCTTATGGTTTTTGTTACTACTTGTGGTCAGTTATATGTTGTGCAAGTTTTATTTTGATTACTTTTCCCGTTTTCGAGATATTCCATTAAAACTTCACTACTGCCTTTATATACATTTTGTGACATTCGGAGTTCCGGAGCCCCTAGCTCCCCTCCCCCTGGACCATAGCTTCTTAAATTTTGTTAATTTACATATCTCGTTGTTGTTTGCAATGTATTAGGGGCGAATAGGATTTGTCTGACTGAGAACCGTGACCCTTCCTTGTGAGTAATATCCTGCTAACTCGCCTAAGCGTATACGTAGATGAAATAATTGGAAATCACCAATGTGGGTTTAGAAGAAATAGATCCACGTTGGATCAGATTTTCGGCTTGAAACAAATCTTAGAAAAGAAATGGAAATACAATGGGACTGTTCACCAGTTATTCATTGATTTTAACAAAGCATATGGCTTTATCGAAAGATAAAAACTATACAGTATCCTGGTAAAATTTGGAATTCCGAAAAAACTTGTTCAATTAGTGAGGATGTGTCTCAGCGACCCCATAAGCAGAGTATGGATAGGTAATAATATGTCAGACAGTTTCGAGATTCCCAATGGATTGAAACAAGGTGATGCATTATCATCATTGCTGTTTAACTTCGCATTAGCACATGTATTCACAAAATAAAGGAGCACGAAAAGGGACTAACATTGAATGGTTTGAATCAACTGTTCGTGTACGCGGATGATTTAGATTTAATAGGGGACGATATAGATGCACTACAATGTAACACTAATGTTTTAGTAGAAGCGTGCGATGAGATAGGTCTACAGGTAAATATAAAGAAAACACAATACATGATAACAACCCGAAACACTGGGAATGAAGGAAATAGATATGTAACAATTAAAAATGAGAACATAGAGAAAGTAAACAAATTTAAATACTTGGGAACATATGTAAACAGCATAAACGAGGTCACGGAAGAAATAAAAAAATCACTTAGCGTCGGGTAACACATGTTTCTACTCAATCCAGAAACTCCTATCCTCGCGATTAATATCAAGAAAGTTGAAATTGAAAATATACAGAACGATTATTCTGCCGGTAATACTTTTCGGTTGCGAAAGTTGGAGTACGACCCTAGCAGTGAGCATAAATTATGTGTGTTTGAAAATATGGTTTTGAGGCAGATATGCGGTACGAAACGGGACGAGATGACTGGGGAATGAAGGAGACTGCAGAATTAAGAACTTCACGGACTTTACGACTCACCTGATATTGTAAGAATAATGAAAACGCGATGACTAGGATGGGCAGGCCATGTAGCTCGAATGGAAACGAAACGAAGATTATATTCCATCGTGGTTGGTAAAATCGAGAAAACGTTGGCAGGATAATATTAGAACGTATCTTCGAGAAGCAGATGTTCGTGATGAGAACTGGCTAGATCTTGCTCAGGATCTGTGGCGAACGTTGGTTATGAACTTGCAAGTTCCGTAAGCCATAGAGAGTAAGTAAATAAGATACACACCACTAGGTCTTTTTATTTGGATGAGATATTGTGAGCAGAATGTCCTGAGAGCAGCACTTGTAAGGGTTTCTGTGGGCCCTGTACTTTATTCTTAGATACGTTTCTTTCGGATTGGGTTATTTTAGATATCGCTTTAGCATTTCTTAAACTGGAGAATCTTTATTTGTGCCTAGTTTCTTACTGCAATGCATTTCTACCTTTGAGGTCATTCTTTGATCTTAATTATAACAACTGACAGGCTAGCTCAAGTCTATAAAGATTATATTTAATAATCTGATTTTATCTCTCCCCGTGATATATAAAAATGTTACCCTTAGAGTAAGTTAAATTAGTTATTATTAATCAAAAAGACAAAACTTTGGCTTTACAAAGAAATCAATTATCTTGTATTTTCTCAATACAGTTGTAACAATGTAAACAAACCAAGTATGCATTGTTTACCATCTTAGAACATCACGAAATTGAAATATATTACCTTGTTTCAATATATTATAACTGAAGAATTATACCTTATGTCGAATTACATCCACAAACTCTAAATTTTCATGTTCAAATCACATACGATCCTATACGTATTGATATTTTGAGGAAACGCATTCCTAAGAGTCTCCATACCCTAAAAAAAATATTTTCATTTTTATCTCCATTTTTCTTCTTCTTCCGTCATATTGCATTTTTAAATCATCACTTGACCTTAATCTTTATATCTCTTCCAAACATAAAAGGTACCATATGAAACAAAAATTCCAATTACGCATCATGCATCCTTTTTAGTTCAATGTATAGTTCTAGCTTACTTTTAACACAAAAGCAAGTACCGTTGCACATGCCCCCGTTCAAAAAAAGAGAATCTTAAGTTTTGAAATCTTCAAAACGCAAAGATTCTATTAACATCAATCGGTTTATACAAGTTTCATTTTATACCCTAATTAATCATACTCTTGTTGCGAACACTTAAAAACTTTCAAGTTATCTACATTCTCTCATCAATCATTAAAACAATCTACCAAATTTACTAGGATAATAACCATTGATCAACCAGACCACATTACTATGTATTTTCTCCAATTCTGGAAAATCTTTTATCAGTCTTGCATTTTACTCTATCATGTCTCGAGCAATAACACGTTTCTCTTCAGCATTATCATACCCTCCCCTACTCGATAATGGTTTTGCTTGTATAGTTAACTTCCTAATTTCCTCCTCCACTATTGATTTATATTTAGATTTATTGTTATAATTTCCTTGCCTCTGGATTATCCTTGGCGTTTCAAACAATAATATATTCTTTCTTTCCTCCTCATTAACTTGTTTTGTTGTGGCACTGTGTACCACAACTCCCTTTCCCATTAACAAATATGTAAATAAATTATATGTAGTTATTCATTTAATCTGTAATATATATATATATATTACTAATAATATTGTTATGTATATATGCTAATAATATAGATGGTACGGTATTTTTTAAAAAAAGCCCGGCCAGGACATATTTAGGTATTTAATCATGTTAATGTTTTGTTGTTCTATATTCTAATTCTTATGTACTTAGTTTGTAATCATTTGAATATTTATATGTATTTCTCAAGTATCTTTCGAGCTGAACCAGGAGAAAGTCGAAAGAGCAGGGGGCCAGCGGATTTCTCTTCGGCCAGATTCTTTATATTTTTCTTTATTTTTTCACGGTACAAAAAGAAAAGTCTGAGGGAGTGAATAGCGTTTTTTTATTACCCCGTTTTTGTTGTTGACTGATCTACCTTTGTATCCTCTCCTTTGGTAGCCAGTAGGCCAGTGGGTTTTTTGCATCAGGGAACTTTAAGCTTTAAATCTGTTGTGGGGGAGGTCGCAGTTCTCAGAATTAATTTTGTCTTCAGACGAGCAGCATCAGGGGCCGTTTGCTCGAGACCAGTGAGCAGCCGTCATGGAGATTCTCGGAGATAGAGAATACGGCAGATATGCAGTAGAGGTATAGTATGAACATTACTGCTAAGATTTTGGAGGGACTCACTGGCTCTGGGTTCGATTCCCGTTTGATTCGATTTTAATTGTTTCATATTGTCCGGATAATGATTGGGTGCGAATACGGGAATTCAGTAATTTCTTGGGATATGCTAACTTTTGCTGCCGCGACCGTCCCGGGATTCTGCCAGATTTTAAATTTGTGGGGAAGAAAATTTGGGAGTATTAGGTATTGGGAGTATTATACTGCTGCCTCTCGAGTCCCTGAAAACCTTAGCTTCAGTTGATTTTTACCGATTGACTACTTTGTTGGGGATTAACTTTAAATTTAGTAATTTGCACTCCAAGCCCCCTAGAAAGCAGGTGATAGGGAATGAGATATGAATCTGTCCAGCGCAAGGAATTTCTCTGAAGTCTATTGACCAGTTTCTCTAACGACGTTTTTTTAAAGGTTGGGAAATAAATTTGGGAGAATTAGAAAGGGAGGCTACTGCTGCCTCATGATTCCCTGAGTCCTTTGTTGAAGTTGATTCTTACCGAATCGACGATCTTTGCTTGGGGATAAGTTAAATTTAAATAATTTAACTCCAATCCATCCCACATGTAGGAACCCGAGAGGAAAATTAGAGAACATATTAATGATATAGACGCACAGTACGAACCAGATTTGAGTTTTTTGTTAAAATTCATATAAAGATTTGTTTTTTTTATTAGGATAGAAATAGCTAGGGAAGCTGTCGGTTTGGACATTTGTTGAAGTTTGAGAGTGCTCGGCTCAAACCTGTGCGTTCAACGAAGTGAGTCCAGGTTCGCACCAGGCCGAAGGGGAACAGACAGATTTCATCAAAGTGCTATATTTAAATTCATAGCTAAGCGAAGAGAGTTCATTACCGACTCTCCTTTAGAGGAATTCTGAGAACTATTGCCGTTCTCAAAATTTGACCAAGAGTCTTCTACCGACTCTTGGATAGACGATTATCCTCGTAAAGTTTCCCGCTCTACGCATGGCTAGGAGATTCGGTATGGGACTTTGGGTGGATTGAAAATTAAGATTTATCGGAGCACTCGAGAATCTTCGTTAGATGAATTTGAACAGAAAATTAGAGCAAGCAAAACTTTTTTCAGAAATAAATTACTATTTAAGCTCTCTCAGAAAAAACTTGAGTATCATTGACAATAAGAGCTTGATCCTAAAACCTCGCATTTATAAAGCAGTTGATTCTAATTTGAGCAGCGTTATTTCGATTTATGTTATTTACAGCTCTGTAAAGTCGGGAGCTGTAGTAGATTTGGCTGGTGCTCGATAGGCATTGTAAGCTGGTTATTTGATGATTAATATTATTCACTTGTATGTTCTGTGGATTTAAGAGTTATCTTATTCTTTCTGAGCCAAATCCAGAGAAGTCGTACTCCCAGAAGAGTGATATGTCTGAGACGTCATCTGCTGATATTACGAGCTCGAAGTTCGAACTCTTTTAAGGCCGCACGTAACCATTGCACAACAGTTTCAAAACCTTCACTATATGTAAAACCACTATAGAAGCATTAATATAATCTATTTTGTACGTACAAGCTGTTCTTCTATTAAGATATAAATCATCGTCCTTTTCAAAGCTTACTTGAGAAACAATAAATAGTCAATTGATTTTTTTTCTTTTATTAATTATTATATTATAAATTATAAAACATAAATATTCTGGTTTTCATATTAACCTATATTTGAAAATAATTTAAAAAAAAACATTTCATTTTCAGTCATAAAATCTTACTCGATGCAAAAATATTACTAAATATTAACAACTATAGGTTCAGTGTATTAAGGGTATAAAATGTTATGGTCTGTACATTTTTATTTAAATATTGAAATCCTAGTTATTTTGTAGACGTAATAACTAAAAAAATATTGCAAATTTACTCTGCATTTGTAGTAATACAATTCTTATAAATTTTGTAGTAAGAGTTTTTAAAACTTTTTTGTTATCTTTTCTCTCTCTAAAAGGCGCAAGCTCACAACCAAATCACCAAAGCGCTCTTACCCTATCACATGGAAGGTGCACAACAATCGTAAAAAATGTAACAGTGCACAAAGATTACGGTTATATAATTGCAGTTACAGATTCAGAACGGAATAGGACAAGAGCTCAGTATCTAATATACATTCATGATCCGTCGGAACCTTGGACAGGTGAATCTGACTCCTTATATACGTATAGAGAAGTTGTCACATAATTTGTACCACCCAGAAATTATTTGTACATCTATCGTTGAAGATGATGTTTCTATTTGCATGATACACTAGACATATTTCATCATTAAGGATGTGTATTGTAACAGGAGATTAGATTAAAGTGAAATAAATAAGTTCCTTTCTATTTAGAATATTGACAAATATACACCAACGTTTGTAGAACTAAGGACAGCCTGACATGTGACGTCATTGATTTACCAAAGGGTTTTAGAATTATGGGATAGGCTAAAATAAAAACAACTGAATCCGAATGTAACTACGTTTCTCAGCCGTCTTAGTGCGTACAACCAGAATTTTGGAGACTGCTATTTACATATAATTTAAATGTTGATTTGCTGATTTTGTGAAGGATATGGGTCATTCCATGTCAAAACGACCAAAAGAGGTTGCTACTACTTTCTTTTTTATTTATTTCAATGAAACTTGGCAGTGTGATTGGTCCGAATGGAAAACTGAGATTCCCCAAAAATTGCATTTTAAAATTGCATAGTTTCGGTTTTACAAGGGTTCAAAATTTAGAGGTTAGCCGCCATCTGGGATGATTTGCTCCTCTGGCTCAAGACCGGAAATAATTAATATCTCCGTAAATATTAGAGATACGAGATTGAATCAGGTGTCAAATTAAAGCTGTTGTAATGTTCTTTCGAAATTACAGTTGCATTTTTCACCAGTGTTTACACTACCTTAGAAGTAAATACACAACATTTTTATTTTTTCTTATCATCGGAAACAATGTTATCAAGTAATATACCAAAGCTCATTTTGGTGCGTACTACCCCAATTTAGGAACTGGGAGTCAAATTTATTAAAAAGTTTTCATACATTTTGCATGGTTTTGCATTTTTTTCACAATTATGTGCAAATGAGGCTGAAACAAATTACATATTTCGAAAGGACATTACAACAGCTTTAATTTGAGACCTGCTTCAACCTCGTACTCAAATATTTACAGAGTTATTAATTATTTTCGGTCTTGATTTTTCAGAGGAGCAAAATTATCCAAAATGGCGGCTAACCCCTAAATTTTGAACCCCTGTAAAACCGAAACTATGCAATTTAAAAATTTAATCTTTGGTGAATCTTAGTTTCTCATTCAGCCTAATCACACTGCCAAGTTTCATCAAAATCAAAAAAGTAGTGGCAACCCCTCACCATTCTTTTTATTTTTGGTCGTTTTGACATGGAGCGACCCATATTATACTATTAATTAGGCAACAAATAACTTTCTTTTAAATCTTTCCCTCGCTTTAGGTTCTGAATGTACATATCAAGATGGCAGCCTGATGTTGGTACATTTGGATTCAGGTTTTTCAATTTTGGTCTATTCTTTAATTCAAATACAATTGAATATTTGAATAGAAGCTGGAGAGACGGATGGCATGGCGTTGAGTAGTAACTTTGTATATCGTAAAACTAAATTTTACAGGTGAAAAAAACGCTGATCTATCGAAATGAAGTGACACACGAGATGATTCAATGTAACAGTGCGCGATGTAACAGTTGT
>JAGDQP010049805.1:3741-14406 GCA_022664845.1 Lepisma saccharinum | reverse complement strand
GAGCTTCGGCCGCCATATTGGAAAATGGCCGCCGATTTTCAGTTTTTCGCCGATAACTCCAAAATGAGCAGAGATAGCGTAAACTATAACAAATGATGATATGTAGAGATTTAAAAAAAAAACACGCATTTTGGTTTTAATACATCTCTAGCTTGAAGTTTTAAGTTGTAGAAACTTTGTTATTTTATGTTCTGGTTTAAATTACTTATTACATTACCTATTAATTAATTATATTATAATGTTTTTCTTTCTTTCCAAGAATAAATGAATAATGGAAAGGAATGATAAATGTATTTTGTGCGGTGGAAGGCTTAATGATGGTGAAGTAGTCAAAGTTACAAGAGGACTTCCATCAATCATTAGTTCCAGTGAAGAACGAAGTGATGGAATGGTGGAGATTTCGTCAAATCTTTCAGAAGTAACTGTCCTTGCCAACTATAGGAAGACATATACCATACCTTCAAGTGTAGCAGGATGTAAACGAGTATTGGTAGAGACAAAGTCATCCACTGATGGTCCCATCCGAAAGTCTCAGGTGGACATATTTAATTGTAAATCTTGTTGTTTATTTTGTGGGGAAGACGCTGTTGGTCCACCATCAAAGAAGCCAAAAATCGAAGAAGCAGAGTGACACGAGTGGAGACAAATGAAATAAGGGAATCGATTCTTGATAAGTGTGCTGCAAGGAATGGGGGACAGCCTACCTGATATAGTGAAATTAAGGGAAGACGTCGAATTAATTGCAGAGGAAGCAAGATATCATCATGATTGTTATGTAAACTTTAGAAATCTAAAAAATTATAAACCTGGTAGTCCTTCTCATGATAATAAAATTCTTTTGGAATTTTTCGATTACATTGAGCACAATGACGAGTGTCAGTACACACTTCCTGAACTAAAAGACATAATGAAACCTTTGTCGGGGGGAAGAGAAAGTGACATTTCAGATTACATCTTAAAAAGCCGCTTAAAGGACTATTTTGATTGGAGAATAATAATTACCGAGGCAGCTGGAAGACGACTTACCGTAGTTAGATTTTGGGGACGACTCATAAAATGTTATACGATCAGTGGTATACGGAGAGAAGTAATTATCCAGAGTTGGAAAGGTTACGAATAGTCAAAACAGCTGCAGAAATAATAAGAGAAGATACCCGAAAGGAAGTGTTATAGCACGATGATATATAGGAGAATGATATAGCATGTTTTCCCTCAGTTCAAGCCATTCGGGAAGGGGGTTAAAATCTTGTTCCTAAATCCCTTTAAGTTTTCACTGAAGCTGTGATCTATAGTAATGTGAATAAAAATAGTCAGCAACAGAAAAAGTGCTTAACCATAAACCATGCAATAATATCAGCCTGCCGACCAAAGACATTTATATCGGCAATACAGCTAGGATTGTCAGTTCATCTACATTTTAAGTATGGGTCTAGACATGTAATCGATATGCTCCATGCATTAGGGCATTGCTCATCTTACAAAGAGACCATTTCATTTATGAACTGTGCAAATGAAGCAACTCAACCTGTAGTCAGCCAAGATGCGTTCCTGCAATATGTTTTTGATAATGCAGATGTTAACATCAAAACCCTAGATGGGAAGGGTACAATCTACATATTAGGAGGAATCAAATGTGTAAACCCTGCTGAAAGTGTTAACACCCCATCCTTTATTACAAGGGATAAAAATAAGAAATTAGATATTCATGTCAATAATATACCTGTAAAAGTGTACAAGAAGATTAGTGTACAAGGTCTTGCAAGTATTCCAGTATAAAAAACTGACACCAACTTCACATGATGTAGAATTGTAGATCAAGTTAGGGCCGGCATAAAACTTGATTTGTTATGGGTGAGTGGATTCAAATTTTCAAGCAAACCGCTTCCCAGCTGGAATGGGTACATGCAAGCTGTCACGGAAGAAACAGGAACTTTTCAAACTTGATGTGTTTTGCCACTTCCATTACCCCAGCAATTTAGTAACTGTATTCTGCTTTATCTTATGCTGTTTCTGAATGCAATGCCATGAAAACAAAACATGTTTTGTTACTTTCTACCAGCCTTTATGTATAAAGGCTTGTGAAATTGTGACCTCGACGGAAACAGACGACCCAGTATCATTTGTTATTCTCAGGCTTGGAGGATTTCACTTACTGGTGAGCTTTTTGGGATCGATAGAACACATTATGAGGGATAGTGGTATAGAGGATCTTTGGGAGTGTGTATATGCAAAGAATACTGTTCTCTACATGCTTTCGGGACATGCATGTGCAAGATCAATTCGTGCCCATACTCTTACACTAGCCGCTTTATTCAAATGTGTTGTAATGAAGTATCCTTCAGTGAACTGTGACAATTTTCTGAGTGTACTTGATCTGAGAGAAAGATTTATCAGTAATCAAGTTTCTTCAGAACAAGTGAATCTGTTGGAATCTTTGATCAATCAACACAAAGAATTTGAAACAGCTTGTCAAGAAATGATGGAGAAGAGCAGAACTGCAAAACTGTGGCTTCAACATGTGGAACAAGTTGAGTTAATGTTGCAATTCAAAAGGGCCGAGAGAACGGGTAATTGGTCTCTTCACATTTCTACTATCATCCATATTCTACCTCACTTCCATGCTGCTGAACATAACTTTATATGTAAAGTCTGCACATCTTTGCTGCCAACAAATGCAGGAATTGGACAAACGTCCTTCGAGGAAGGAATTTGAACGTTTCACTATGATGGATATTTAACGGTTCGTCGTGCTGAAAGGTTTTGGGCCGGTGTGCCAACTGATATGGTAATTGAGCAATGTCTCATGAGAGGGATAAAATCAATTGGAGGATTAATTCATGGGAGAGACATTACAGAAACACTCAAATGCGTTGGGTTACATGTGGCCTAATATGTTCAAAAGTTACTGAAGCCATTGAAGTATTTACCAGCACCCTTTATGTATCCTTTCAGCAGCATGTCGAGGAACGTCCAACCAGAATAGACCGAGATGTCCATGATGTAAATTTTTTTATTGCGTGGTTGATGGAAATTGGCAACAGCCACATACGAAATATCTTCGTACTGACTTGTTCATTAGCAATTCCATTCCAAAAGTTACCATAGAATATTCAGATATAAAACACGATGCAATATTAGATAAGTCATCTCAACTGAATCTAATGTTCAAAAGTATTATTAAAAAAGAAATTGACAAGTTATGGTAAACTTCATGTTTCATGTGTAACTCAGAACATACTTACGCTTTAAGAATATGTCATTCTTCCAATTTAAATAGCGAGAAAGGCATTCAAAATAAACTTTTGCCTAATTTTAAAATTCCAACCAAAATACCATTAAGAAGTCAATTACTTCAGGACCATAACTCGTACAATTATCAGTTACGTACATTCACGATTCAACATTTCGGAAAGCTACCACGTACAATAAAGTCAAAACAAAGTGTACAAAATGTACAATTGTCAAAATTAGCTATATCTAGGACCAATTGAAAGTCAATCGTATTTTGCTACTAACCGTAGAATTTTTCTAACGAATGATCACATCAGAATCAATTAGGAGAGTCGTGCCGCTGGCGTGAGGAAGGTTCACTAGGAAAAGGGTCGTTCTGGAGAGGATAAGAATAAAACCAAAGGTAACGAGTAAAAGTTACCGGGAAACCAATAGCTGCGCGCAACAAGACACGAGAAGTATTGAAGAGCAAACATTGCTTATAAGAAGGCACTGCTGGACTCCAAGAAGAACAAACGGAAAATGTTTGTAGAAAAGAACCTTCGACTGGACCCTTAGGGTCTTCCTTACAAGTTAGCAGTGCAAAAAGTGGACCCTGAATTGTCTCTGAACGCACTGAAATGTGCAGATGAAACATACGCGAACTGGGAGAATACGCCGGATAGTTACTTAAAAACCTAATACCCGAAGGCAAAATCGAAGAGGACAATGAAATTAATAAATACAAAAGAATTCTCTCAGACATCCACCAGAAATTAATATAGCAGAAAATGAGGAACTAGTAAACATCAGGAATGAAGAGGTGGAAGGAGTCATCCGCTCACTTCAAGCAAAAAAGGCACCTTACCCACACGTAATGCAGAACGAAATCAACAAAGATGCTACTGACACCTCGATACGATACCTAACAAAATTTTGTAACGAATGTGTTGCCCAAAGCAGTTTCAATGTTACCTTGAAGCAAATAAACTTGACCATATTTCTCAAAAGTGAGAAAAAAATAAATTTCAGTGAAAACAATAAATGTTTAAGGTTGTTAAGTTTTTCTCTAAGAAATCAGGAATTAAGATTGGTAGATTTTGAGGCAACTGTTGAAGTGTTTGAGATTCAGGATCAGATTGATGTTGATCAGCTGTATGAGGAATTTTGTGAATGTAAAACAATCTTAGATGTAATTTCAAGCTGTGAGGGTAGTGATGTAGGAAAATGGTTCATTTCTTTCCTAGAGTTCAAAATAAAACCATTTGTAATATAAGTGAAGTTTCGGATAGATATTTAGTATTCCTGGCTCAAAGGGCTTTATAGTAATTTTCTCTCAAATGAAATTAAAATAGAGAGATGTGAGAAATCGTTGAAGTAAGGAGTTCATGGAAGAACTAAAGATTGTTGTAAGCTTTCCTCTTTCGTGTAAGGAGTTTTCTAATAATATAAAAAAAATCATAATAAATTGTTGAGAAGAGCAAAGTTTGAAGATAAATAGAAAGTAGCACAGCAATAGAAACTAATGGCACACTAACCTTCAAAATATGTTTAAACTGATGACGTAATGTGCTTAGATTCTGACAAATAATATTTTTGTATATCTGTACAATCACATATTAACCTGCTATACAAAAATGTACTTGGAATTCGAGGGTTTTTTTTTTTTTAGTTTTCCTAAGTTTCTTTATGTCTATGAAAATCTTCTGTTGTGTCCTCAAGAGAACCTAGTAACCCTACAACTGCCTAAATACATTCCTTCTTTGCTTTGATTTCATTGTTTTCTGATCACAAGCTAATTTCTTTTAACGATTCTTCTTGAATAGAGACATGCAAGGATATTTGTAGTCTAGTCTACTTACGTACTCAATGGAATTTGAATGTCATTAATGGCCTTAAGGTAACTATGGATCAGACCGGAATATGGGTGGGGTGAGGATGTGGGAAAAAATCGCCAAGGGACTAGATTCGAAGCTACCATTCCGGAATTAATATCGTGTGACTAAGGATAACCCTCGACATATCTCGGTCAGGCTGGCCGAGGCGGGGATCAAACCCAGGACCTACAGACCACGAAGTCATTGCTCTACTAACTGAGCTACGGCTGCTCGGTAGATGTTCAATATAATGTATGCTTTACATTAAAGTACAATTTTCTTCTTTCACGTAAAACGTGAAGTCATTACTGTACTAAATTGCTGTGTTTCATTACTACATAAGGGAGAGAAATCTGCGCTTTCAAGTAGATATCGTCAAGGTGGACATTGTAACAAATATTTTCTGAAGTAGTGAAAATATATCCTTATTTGTTCATGTATTTAGTTATATTAAAGATACAACACATTTTAATTTCATTATTATTGTCAAATACCTTAATTATAATGTATTCGACACCCCCCCCCCCCCCCAAATGAGTGGGAATCTTACGATGATGTTTGAGGTAAGTTGCATATTTTGATAGGTCAGTTGAAAAGGAACATTTATCCGTTGTGTAAACAGTAGGAACATGAACGTTCAATATTTATTTGTGCAAAATATTGCTGTACTGTTCCTTTTAATTACCCCACAATCAATATGTGGCATCTACCCTCAGTTTACTATACTGTGAAAGTTTTTCGATATATTAGGTTCATTTGACAACCTCTGGTGGAAGGATCTGTTACAAAATTAAAAGAAATTAAACCTAAATTCAAAATTGGGGTTACTAATATCTGTAATTATTTCAGAGACAAAAGATCGCAATATCTTTAAAACACGAAGTGGTGAGGAGAGCGCCATCCAATGGATGTCCTCAGGGGTCGGTTCTTGGGCCGATCTTCTGAGAAATATTCTTTTAGCCATACTTGGAGTAACTGGATGAGATACCAAGACGGAGATTGTGTTGGGATACGTGGATGGCCTATCTTCCTAATAAGTGGCAACAATAGAGCTGAACTAGAACGAAAAGACAACAGGATGACCGACGGTTTCATCTAGTGGTGCAGCAATAACATATTTGATATAAGCAAACAAAACTAACACATGTTGTTCAGGGCTAAATTAGACTGGGAAAGAGAATCAAGAATAATCAGAAATAAATTAATAAAAAAGGTAAACTAATTTAACTATCTAAGCATAGCTCTGGGTGAGAAATTAAACTTTAGGACACATACAAATAAAAGCACAGCAGAAACACTGAAATAAATTAGCAAAATTTATACCTTTAGAAAGGACAATCTAAAAACACTAAAGAATATCATTAGAATGTACTACGACGTGATCACCCAATTAATTGCGGCATATGGTGCCAGAGAGAAGTGCGTTTGGAGGCCCCGTATGTCCGATGTAAAGCAAGCACAGCAAGTCACAGCGCATAGAAGAAACTACTCTTACGGTTAACCGGTGCTTTCCAAATAACATTCACAGTGGCAGTCCAGATCGTGAAGGCGACACCACCGATGCATTTGTAGATAAAAACAAGCAGTCCTATATTGGCTAAAGAAGACCAATCAAGACAAGATAGCGGATGGAATCAACTCTAACGTAAAAGACAAAATGCAACTAGACAAAGTCATCTATAACAGTGAGAAGGAGATATGTCCTTTAAAGGAAGGCATGAGTTTAGCCCTTTCCCGTCAATCAAGGAATGAATACAGATGAAGAACCTGGAAATATCTAAAAGGACACATTAATCTGATCACGGGGCACGGTCCTTAAAGAGATAAGCTGGATCTCCTGAACCAGGTGAAATCCAATCTCTGCTTGCCCTGTCACGAAGTAGCAACACCAACATATAGAGTTTAATTGTAGAGAAACAAAAGAATTGTGCCGCGAGGAGAGGAACACAACAAAAGATATCGGTGTGTTTTAATACTCTGCGAAAACCAGCGCTCCGGTCTTTAGCCTCAAACTTCCATTAGAAGAAATATACGACAATATAAATAACCAATATGTATAGGGAATAGTGAATAGTGACTCTATGTAGAATGAGTGGATGTGTCTTGTGTGTGAACGGTAATAGTGAACGCTTTCGAAATTCCAAGGAGGACTAAAATCTAATGCTACGATGGAGAGTTTACCTTATTCCTTTTTGTTTCTGTCGTGATCGTCTCGGGCTTATAGTTGCTGAGCTCTCTCTTTCTCAGGTATTGTATTAGGTATTGTAACATTGTAACGTGTATTAGATATGCAACTGCTACTGGCTGAACAATGAACAATTTAAAAGGCCTTATAAAAATACCTTCCTGAACAAGGAGGAAGCAGACAACTCTAAGTAAGAAGAAGATAAGTAAAAAATGCTATCCTATTCCGCACTTAGTGGAAGTGTTAAATAGAGTAATTCAACATTGTTAATCTGGAAGTTTGAATGTGAAGTAAAACAAAATACCATGCAACAAATCAAGAATCATGGGTAGACTTTAAAATTCCTCCTCTTCAATATGCACTGGAACTCTCCTCAACGTTATTAATCTACCATATAATTTTATTATTACTGAAGCCAACAGAGATCCAAGATGGAAGAGGCCCGGAAGAAGATACCACCGTAAGTCGCTTACATGTGTGTGACGTCCTGCTTTGTACCCTCATCGTAGAATTTATGTGTTTTTATATAGGTACTAGCTGTTGCCCTCGGCTTCACTCGCGTAGATTTCAGGAATTGGTACACGGTTTTCTACTTATTTTTATTATTCCTATATAGATTAAAAAGCACCCTGTTTTCTCCCATCCAAGGGCCAATATTAAAACAACGGTGAAAGACGTGTCTAATTATTTTAAAAGAAAGCGTAAATACCAAATTTCTTCTTTTTGGACTTAAGGGATCCCGAGATATGGGCATTGCATATTAAAATAAATGCAGCATCAATCCATCCCTTTCGAAGCAAAATTTCCAAAAATCTTTCCTTAGTGGTACCTTACGTCATGAAACCTATGTATTGTATAAATTTCGTGTTTCCAGCTTAGACCGTTTGGCCTCGGCGTTGATATATCAGTCAGGAATTATGTTTATATGTATATAGAGGAACTTCTGTTTTTATACAGAAGATTATATCATACTATGAAATAAACTAATTCCCATTATATGAAAAGCTGCTCGGAAGGCGTTTATGCACATCAGGTTATAGGTCTAGTGGATCTATCTGGACAGCTATCTTAAGGGTATCTGGTTTGAGGCCAGTATCTTTTTTCTCTCTTCCTTTCCACAAAGAAGTGACTTTTTTCATTTATGTTTTCGAAAAATGCCCTTCTTCTGCTCCCTTACGCAACATCAGTGAAATATGTTAGTTCCAGATAGATTAGATATAACTTTCAAGTTTCTAGCTTAAGTCGTTTGGCGTGGACGTTGCTATGACAGTCAGTATAGTTATATTTAAAAAGCACCCTGCTTTCTCCCCTTCTAGAGATAATATTAAAAAACGGCGAAAAACGTCCCTAATTGTTTTAAAAGGAAAGCGTAAATACCAATTTCTTCTTTGTAGACTTAAGGGATCCCAAGATATTGGCATTGCATATTAAAATAATTGCAACCCCATTTCACCACTTTCGAAGCAGAATTTCCAAAAATCTTTCCTTAGTGGTACCTTACTGTATAAATTATCATGTTTCCATCTTAAACCGTTGGGCCTTGGCGTTGATATGTCAGTCAGGTCTTCTGTTTATATATACATATACAGTATATATATATACATTAACATTGTAACGTGTATTAATAAGAGTGTTTTTTTTATTTCTTTTGTATAATAACATGCACGGAGCATATTCCGTTCCCTCAACCGAGGAAGCAATGGCGTGGAGAACATGCTAGATGCCAGGCCAAAAGACTTCCTCACCAGCCAATGCAGTAGCGGAAAAATGGTACTGTGTCACAAACCAGGGAATGCCTGAGATCCCTAACCCTGGACATAGACCGCAAGACCAAGAAGTGGAGAGACATGGGTGGAAAGGAGAGCCCTAAATGTAAATGTACTTAGGAAGTCTAAAAGAACAGTGTTTAGAAAGTGGCAAAATTCGCTTCTGTATATTACAGTACCGTGAAACTTGTGTTTGAACAATGAAAGCAAACACGGTCGACATCACACCAGCATGAGAACTGTGATCCAGAAATTGCACATAGACACGGACCACCGCTAGGTGTTCTATACAGTGCCCACCAATGATTTCGTCATGAAGCAACAATTACCCCAAACCATCAATGCCGATCCACATGCCTCAATTATAGAATGTTCACTACTATAGGGACTATATAACATGAACGTCAGGAAGTTTTTAGAAAGAGACCAATGCTAACAACGGAACACAAAAAGTGCGACTACGATGGGTGAAACTCCACAAGAACTGCACAGTATAGGACTGGAAACGAATCATCTAGTCTGATGAATTCCGTTTCGGCCTTTTGCTGTAATTGTGCCAGGCGTAGAGAATACCGTAATCGCGTGACGCCTCTAGTGAGAATTGTGTACTGTAAAGTTGTGGTCAGTGTTGGGTGTGAGTCTGTGATGTTCTTGTGTGCTTCACCTACGCCAAAATTGTCTCCTTGCTGGAACTTACTGTGAACTTAGACCATCAGAGCTACAATCAGTTTCTGGACAAACAGCTGTTGCCCTTCGTCCACAAACTCACTGATAATCTAACTCTAGATTGACTCAGTTTTCATGATGATAGGTATCGAATTCATCGGGCCAAAGATCGTGGAGAAGACCTCTCACATCCCCTCTATTCAACAAAGTCTCCAGATTTGAATGTGATAGAAAATCTGTGAGACAGTTTGGAATCACGCGTTAAGCAGAAATATTGACATCGAAGGGACGTCGCGGAACTTCGTGAACAGGTTACAATGGAGTGGTTTCAAATCGGTGTAAGCTATATGCAGGGTTCTTGTTACATTACATTTTCGCTCTGATTCGCCTATAAATAAGGGTCCAATAGCCATTAAGGACAATTTTATTTAACATGAGTATAATGTTTGTCCAGTATGCTTATTTCCTTCCTTCATTTGCCTTGAATGATTTTCATGATCTCTGTTCTATGTATTCAATAGATTTGATAGGAATGCATGTTTCTCCGCTTAGTTCATTAAAAGCTCACATGTAACTGTTAAGTCAGGCTCTCTCTCCCAGATGGCACTTGGTTCATTAAGTATAGACTTCTACTAAATTATGCGAAAGTGAAAGCTTTTAACATACTTTTCTGTCATGATAATTTTAACTTTAGGATAGTTCCTTCTTTTGAATATTTTATCAAGTTAATTGCTGTTAGTTTTATTTTTTTTTTTTTTTTTTTTTTTTTTTTTTTTTTTTTTACTAGATTTATTTTACTGGTTTAACATTAAGATGTTTCGTTCTGTAGCTAATCTCCTATTCTATAAACAAACATCAAGTAACGAAACGAAATTATAGTTCTCGATTCACAAATAAGTTTATGTTAGTAGTAAATAATAAAATAACAATATAACTGCACATAAAAGTAGCAACGAGTTGA
>JAGDQP010049804.1:0-14406 GCA_022664845.1 Lepisma saccharinum | reverse complement strand
CAATTCTCCAATACAGCTCTATTTAATTTTCCGCTAAAATGCATACATACAAATCACCAATACAGTTATATTTAGTCTTCCGCTAAAAATCCGTAAAATTCTCCAATAACAACTTTATTTAGTTTTCCAATAACATGCACAACTGTCGAGAGTAGAAGGTAAAAGTGTTCGTCCTCCGAAGAAGCTGAATGATGAAAAATAGCTGAAAGACGAAGACAAAAGTTAGCGAAAGGTCAGAGAAAAATATCTTCCCTTAAAACAGAAAAGTTGAAGAAGCATCTGTTGTGATGGAATTGGTCTCAACGGAATTTTTGCGGTCTGTTATTCGCGTAACGAACCAGGCAGACAGCCAAAGAAAGGAAGATAAAGGTGGTGTAGCTTCATTGACAGAAGAGGGCAGCACCTTTTTACCACGTTATTGAACTCGTGGGAGTCACCGTTGAAACAAATATCAAGGCGGGAGACAGCTCACAAGTTTTCATTTTGAAGCGTGTGGTGAAAACTGAAGGAGAAGGATTATTTGTCAGTCTGCTGTTTCTTTTCTTTACTCCTTAGGTTTTCTTTCTCTGTAACTCTCTTCAAGGCAATTAGCTTAAGAGTTTAACCACTATTGCCCTTGAGCGACGAAGCAGTTCATTCACTTAATTGGCATGAGAAAAATAGCGGATGGACATTTAACTTGAACGTTGCTAGTGAGCAAAATGTGTTGTTGGGCTTCTCAGCTCTTTCCTGTTACAGAACATTAGGTTCCATATTTTATTCCAAGCTTTGGAGAAGGAATAGGGAAGATAGCGACCAAGCCCTCAATTGTAGAAACAATCCTGACATTCGCTTAGTAGGATTTAGGAAATTGGGCAGTGCCAGTGCCGGACTTGAGCCCACGCCTCTCTAGTCGTTATCAAAAGTAAGCTACCGTAACCACTATCCCACGGAGCTGAGCTAGCATCAAATATGTGTTATAATGTGCTAAAATGTAAGTTGTCCCAAGGAATGATGGGTGATGGAAGATAATTCCAAGCTCTCGAAGTGTGGGTTTGAAGGAGAATAAATCTTTACTTTGTGATGGTCTACTAGAGGAAATTGAACTTTTAATTTATGTCCTTTAGCCACCTTTGTCTCATGACAGCATAGAGTAGACCGGAAGATGCGGAGATGAAGAGAGATGGCAAGCAATTGAAGGTATAATCCTGGTCACTTTGTGGTGTGACTGGAGGAAGAAATCCTGAAAAATCTTGTCAGGAATTGACACTATGATTTAGGAGAGGTTTTTCTGAAAACCTGTAAAAACAGTTCAGCATTTACTAATTTAAATACTGTGAACAGCCTTTCCGGGTTCAGCGAAACCTCTCAGAGGGAAGGGGGTTTATCTGTACATGACCAGAAGTATTTGATCTTAATGGGGGCATATAACACTAGTTTCGATTCGTAGTTATAAGTTATTGCGAACTTTTCGTTTGTTTGTGCGTGTGGGGGGGGGGGAGGTTCTGTAAGTAATGCGTTATACTCACCCCCACATTAGAAGCATTTGACATCATAAATTAATTTCATTTACTGCTGATACAGTTTAATATATTCCATGATGGAGAATTTCATAACTCTAAGGCGAGATTGGTGGTGCTTTATCTCAAATCAGGCCAACTTAGTAAAACAGCCAGAGAAACAAATGAAACTCACAAGGCGAAAGAGGGAGAGATAGTTAAGAGAAAGAGCGAGGGAGATTATCTTCTCATGAATCTTAATGAAAACTCAAGATGAATCCTAAATTGAACACAACAATTCTAATTAGCATTAAAATGAATTCTCCAAATGGTGCAAAAGAGAAATCATAACAGAGATACTGGTTTCATTGTTACTTACAATTTGCTTTATTAAGTTTCTAACAGAAATTTTGTGCAGGAGAAGAAATAAAATCAGTTTTCTGTATGTACTAGTGATTCCGCCAGACCCCACTGTGGTGGGTGCCACTCCCCACAAATCTTCGAGAGCGTCCTAACTTTAAAATGTTTAGAGTCAAAAATCGTTAAAAAAAACGTGCACTAAACATTACACTCCCCCCAACTGAAAATGCTGGCGGAATCCATAGTCATTTTTCCAGGAAGAACAAGTAGAATAACATCCAAACTTTATTACGAAACTTGAAGTAATAGTTATTCTTCTTACGGAATCTGTTAGAATTAGTAAATATCTTATTACAGTCATTAAAAAAATATATTGGTTCCCATCTGCATAAAAACACGCTAGATGGCGTGCAGTTCGGAGCTGAATTTCCATTTAAGAAATCCCTCTCTGCATGAAATTCCCCTGTTTCAAAAGATTAGGTACAGTGGTGTAGCCAGACAAAGTGTCTGGGGGGGGGGGGGCTGAGTGATATTTGCTTAGGGGTCACCTCTACAATTATCAAAGAACATATACATCGTGTTTATGCAATATTGTTAAAAGTTTATTCAACCAAGATTTAGTGCATAATGCATCTGAAATAGTCAAGGTTTAGTTGCTCAACATCTTTCAAAAAAAAAAAAAATTTTTTTTCCCGAATATTTACTTCCGTCATATAATAGTTTAAAACGCGAATTCTTTAATTTTTATACGAACCAAATTATTAATAGTGACAATTTTTGGTACTGCGACGCATACCAAAATTTGTAATTTCTGCGCACTGGTTTATCATAGGATATTCAAAACCTAAAAGGTTATCGAACTTGTCAAAATAGTACGCAAATATGATTGTCAATTTGTACACGATTACACATCAAATTAATTATATTGAAGGTGTACGGAATGTGAAAGTTGATATATGATTTCTTAATATTTTATGAATTTTTGAAAATCGTAATTTCCTTTAAATTGGAATATCAGAGTTCAATTTTTTCCCGTAGTTCCTCCTGACATAAATGTATTACTTGAAAAAAAAAATAGATTTTTATATTTTCTTCCACCAGAGATATTGGGCCTTCAATATGCATAAAATACGAAGCTTTGAATTTTCAAAAATTCATAAAACTTTCAGGAAACATATCAACCTTGAACATACTTTGAGATGTGCACAAAAAAATCAACTTTGATATTCAAACCCTTACGGGCGGAAAAGATGCTCTGGCAACCGAAATTATTTCTATTTCAAAAATCACATTTGGATACCATTTTGACCAGTTCGATTACGTTGTAGATTTCAAATGCAGAGAACTAAAATTATCAAGCCGATTTTAAAGGAAAAAATGTGTTTTGTTTTTGTTTCAATGTTCTATGATAAACCAGTCCGCAGATAGTATATTATCCGTAAAAGTTTGCTAATAAATTTTGGCATGCGCTGCAATACAAAAATGACTCATTAATTAATAGATTGGTAAAAAAAATAAATAATAATTCTTGTTTTGAACTATTAAGGGATATACATTTTAAAAGGGGTTGAGCAGCCAAGCTGAGCGATTTCAGATTGGGTGTCCTACAGGTATCGCGTACGAAGTGCCTGAAACTTTCTTTATCTACTGTAGTATCCCAATTTTCATTTGAGGGTGCACGGTTCCCCCTGTACTACCCATGGCTGCACCCATGATTAGGCAGAACGCCATCAAAATAGTCACACAGAGCAACCTCCATAGACAAATGCCACTTTATTTTACACCCTTGAAGTTGCTAACAGTTACAGATAAGGACGTATGTGAAGCGGGGTGTTCTAGGGATCCGGACCCCACCCCCGAAATTCAGATTTTTTTTTAGAGATTAGTATCATTTTTGGAGTGTGGTTTTGAAGATTGCCCTGATGTCTTTTGTCCTGTGTGCATACTGTCATTCTCCCTTCTGTTTTACTCACTTTGTGGAAAACCCTCACTTACAGTTGTGAAGACAAATACTGGCCTATATCTGCCGAACTATTTGTTACACGCTGGACTGGCTTTGCAGTCTTTGTCAGGTATGTTCATGAAGATATTTTGAGTAATAACTGCCTGTTCAAACCGAAATTGCGGTAGCCATTGTAGCGTATGTCTCCTCCTTGCTCCAAACTTTAAAAGCCCTCTAGCGGACAAACGCGGCCTTACACGCCCGGTCGAATTACTTTGCAGGTATTATCAGCATCGAAGTACGAATATATATACGACGTCTTATCAAAGATTCCTGTTCGAACTCAAATACTTCTTTTGTTAGTGAAGTGAATGTAGTAATTATACTTATTGTGTTCAGTTTACAAACTGGATAGCACCTTAAACAAATTTGGTAATCCTAAACAGACTTGAAGCCATGATATGAAAATAGAAGTAATGTAAAATGACCTCGCGCTAAGCACCTTGACCATGGCAGTTACTCTCAAAACCCTTTAGTTCAGGTGGTTTCTTCTAGCGTTGCATTAAAGTAAGTTTTCACTTCTTTTCCCTCCTAATCTGTTGGCTATTGCATCGAATGACTTCACAAAGATGGCGTCTTTTCATTCCAAGTTGAGAGCCATCTAACGGCAAATTAAATAATTTTCGAAGTTCACAAAGAAAATAGCAACTAATTATGAACATAGGATATTGCTGTGTGTATTTTTCTGTGTGCAATAGTGAATTGGTAGCTTTGTTTATAAGCGAAAGAATATGCAAATCACTACATTTAATTAAATGAAATAGTAGCGCTTTGTAACTGACCAATTTAGTACTAAAACCGACCACTTTATGGGCTTCATTTCTTCTCTAGGATTTCTTCTCAAGAAACCTAGAAGAAGAGATTTATTGCACTCTATTTTCCTGTTTCTGCTTTTATTTTGTTCCATTTTTCTTCTTTCAGTGCTGCTCTTGAGAGAGCCATAGCTTCCAATTGCCTTTGTTCCGGGTGTTTAGAAAACATTGGTGCTCTCTCTCGCACGGCACCGGGGTTCATAGCTCAAATCCTCCCGCGTGAACTTTCAGGATTCCATCCAAAGTTCCTCCTTTTGCTCATTCAATGTCTTTCTCTTCCCAGACAAGATTGCTCTTTTTCTTTTTTTTTCGGTGGGGTGGGGGGAAGAACTGGGGGAGGTACTCTGCCACATACGAGCTCTTTTCAGTTCTAACACCAGCGCCGTCTTCTCTCTCTCATATAGATCCTTTTTCACAATATATGTGTGTGAACGTGGGTGTGTACATATGGGTATGAGAGAAAGAAAGAAAGAGAGAGAGAGAGATAAAGAAGAAGAACAGAACTGTTTTATATATACTTTCTCTCACCCTGTCTTATGTGCAATATTCGTGGTACCATATATAACCTTCAGTGCACGTGATCCAAGAACAAAAATAAAAAATAAATAAGTGCTTTTTGGGAAAGAAATGATGGACAAGCCCAAAATGAAACGATGAAAAATGCAATGCATTTGCTAATAAAGTTATATACGATATATGTACTTTTTCTCTCATTCGTGGTATGGATTTTATGATGTGACTATTACGCTTGAAGAAAATAACGTTTTCTTTGTTTTTGTCGTCGTTTCTTCTAGATTTCTGGATTGCGTGATGGATCAAATCTTATGAAGGGAGGAACTCTAAAAATACATTTTTTGCTTATGCAGCTCCATTACGAAATATTTATTCCCTTACACACGTTCACTATCTGATGATAAAAAAAAAGAAGATTTTTCAATAAATATGAACACATCTTTGGCAGATTAATATTTGAGATCGAAGCAAGAAAATAAATTAACGTTAACATGGGTGAAAATCTAGGTTTTTCTTTCTAAAGCGAACCCAAATCGACTTATTATAGTGGTAATTATAATAAATATTTCTTTATCAATTGTGCATTCAGGTGAGACTACGTTAACAATTAGTATAATTTTTCTCATAATTGAAAGAAGATGAACGAATAGGGTACTCGTTTCGCCGTCGCCGACCGAACCACTCTCACATCTCTGCAGTGTAGTGTGTAGGTGCACCATCCTGTTGGAGCGA
Organism: Lepisma saccharinum; assembly: GCA_022664845.1. Taxonomy (NCBI): domain Eukaryota; kingdom Metazoa; phylum Arthropoda; class Insecta; order Zygentoma; family Lepismatidae; genus Lepisma; species Lepisma saccharinum. Next base: position 8,509 of record JAGDQP010049804.1, on the reverse strand, counting down.
AAGCATCCCCTTCAGGTTGCAGTAATAAGAGGAGTGTATTCTCGCAAAGATCACCAGTCAAGTTGCTGTGAATGAAGATACGCATACATGCCGTCTCCTTCAATAGCTTGAACACGATTGCCTATGATATGCTTCTCTCTCCGGATGACGGGCGTTGAGATGGTGTCCATCTCGTCATCACATTATCATTATTCAACATCTGATTTCATTCATTCCATCCATTCTTACCAGGATGCTTCCAGACTTTGCGTCACTCGAGTTTATTGTGCGTTTCATGTCTATATCATAAAACAGGAAGAGTTTGCGCGGTAGGGGAGATTACGCAGGTCCTGGAAAGACGGGAAGGAATTGGACTGACGTGTTGCGAGTGAAGGACAAGTGAATGCGCTATTGGCAGACTCGTCAGTAAAATTCCTGTGTTGATAGAAGGTGGTGTCTGAAATTTATCATCAATTTGTGCATCTACGACACAAGTTATTTACTTGAAAATTTTCATAAGCGTTGTGATATATTTTCAAAGAAAATGTTTTACTGTAGATTAAATATCAATCAAGGTGTACCTGAACTAATTCTTTACCAGAACTAGTGTTGTACGCAGTTTGCGTCATTGTGGAAATTAGCATTCAAGGTATGTGGTGCGCAATCTCTCGTCCCTAATGAGGATAGTTGGCGCAAGCGTCAAGAAGGAGACTTCGCGCAGTGCATTCATTTAATACATTAAGAGGAGAGTTTCCGCAAAGCTAGTATAAAACAGGGTCAGATTGTGCTGTCATTTCTGGCTCTGACCCACCACTGTGTGAAGAGTATAAAATCCTTTTCCTTTGTCCACTTACGATTGTATTAGTAAAGCTTATAAACAATGTCACGAGTAAGAAATAGGAATATTCAGGCTGTTTGAGCTCATTTCTTTTGATAATAGAACAGTTTATAATGTTTTGGATAACAAGTAGTTTTTATTTGGTTCGTGACTTATTCCCATTCGCAGTCTCTCCTAACCATGTGCGCAATCTTACCTACCCTAGTAAGAGAGTTTGCGTAATTAAGAGATTTTAAAAAATCATTATCATTCAGCATACACTGACTTATATCAAAGATTACTAGCATGTAATTGATTCTAAGATACTACAAAATATATTGTGCAAGTTTTTAGACGTTTAATCAAAGAAATAATTTAATTTAATTTTTCTTCAGTTGTACGCAATCTTTTTCGGCTTTACGATATGTAAGTTAATGTTATTTAGAAATTTCCTGTTCATGGCTACATCTCTCTTTCTCTGCTACATTAGTTAAGACAATATATTATGGTTAAGTGGGAGACGGGGCTCTTTATCTTAACTTTGCCATGTTAAATAAAGGTATAAACAGGGTCAGACTGGGAACCAAAGTGCCCACCCACTGCTAATCAAAGAGCCCTTGTTGTAGTGTTCGTTGTGAAGCATGGGCCCCCAAAACACCTTTCAAGGGTCTTCAAGATCTTTCATGGTAATACCTCCATAAAAAGAACTTGCAAGGGCCCTTAGGATACTGATCAGAACTAGGAAATATAGTGCCTTGAAATAGTATGAATATATTAAAGCAATGTACACTTACCAATAAACTTCAAAGTGACATCTCTTTGCGATTTGTGAAAGCCCTACAGTAGGGCTGCTGAGATTCTAACTTCAGCACTGCCTTTAACTTGGTCTTAATAAGTCTTATACGTCACAATTACAAATTCTGCAAGAACGGCAAGATCCTAACACTAAATGTAGTAGCAAAAGTGAATTAAATGGTCTTCTTTATTGGGTAACAATAAGGTTGAAAGACAAAAGGCCCAGGAATTTCGAGTTTCTGGCAGGGCCATTTCACCTTCATGAATATAAATAAAGTTAACAGACAGTACAACGAACAAATTCTAGCTATGTTTCATTTCCATTTTTTCCTATTTTTTTCCTTATCAGATTGGGTTTTTAGGTGATACTTTATATCTGAAAGATACTCTGACGAGACTACCACAGGAAGGTCATCTAGAACTGCATAAATTTTCACGAAAATCGTTGTATCCATTCAAAGGTCATGGAGCGAAAACCATGAGAAAAGAACAAGAAATAAGCTCATCGACTTTTGAACGTTCTTCTTTCCTTGAAGTCTGTTGAAAGGTGCATAAACAATATTTTTAAAAAATCAGAAACTGAGGTGAAGAAAGTGGAACATATTGTTCGTTAAAACCTAAAATGTTCACTGGTTAAAAACTGTGTGTGTTTAGGGTTTACTTTCTCTTCATTCTTAGGTTAAAATTTACGAGCAAGAACCATATATACCGCCATTTCGGTATACAGTATCTTGATTGATTTTACTTGTACAAAATTGATTATTTTTTAATGTACCATGCATATTGAAAATAGTACGTGCCATATAGACTACATTCTGCACTACGGATTAGATAATGAACTGCACTTCGGTCTTCTAAAAATTGAACCGAAATATTACAAGAAATTATCAGCGTACATAATGTAGTAATTTTTATTCAATAATTATTGTTACAACCAAATATAATAATAATAATAATGCCATGAAATCTCAAATTAACCAACTCATGTGTTTCACTAAACACACGAAAAATAAAGAAAAAGAAATCAAATTGAAAATCACTATAGGTTCACGTTTCACAAGGACCTTCCGATGATACACTTGCCAACAGTAAAATCAATAACGCTAGTATCACAACCTATGTACACAATAGAGTCTGAACGCAATCTATTTAGGTCGCGAGAATACAGTCGATAAATCATCTACTTTCGGACGAAAAAAATACATGTATAGAATTACAGAAAAGTCAAAGAAGGCGAAGGAAATGAGACACCACTATTGGGTGATGTTGCACAGGGACCTTAAGGTAATTGATAGACAACGAAGTTGAAAACCACCAGTGGTTCATCTTGCACGTCACTTTCTACATAATGTAATATGAGAAACACTGAAGAACTAGACAGAGACTAGCCTGTGACAAGAGCTCGAACAGTCAGCCGACGATCAGCACACAACACCTGCCTTCTCCGTTCGACGCTATCAATAACCTGGATGTTGAAGGCCTCTTGGAATCATCTTCCACTTCCTCGCTCTTCTCTTTGAGCCTGGTCTGCCACTCAAACACATGTATGTGTGACATGGTGTTTATCTCCATACACCTACCATTTGAAGTCCTTCTGCTGAACATTTGCCCAACCGGTATAGAAATTTCGGGTTGAGTCGTTGCTCCATGTTCATGGTTCGTTTGCCAGTTCTCACAGCCCAACGACCTGCACACACAAAAGTGTAAACAAAAGCACGTTTAAAAAAAATATCTCGGTTGCAAAAAGCTGAGACTACAGTCCTATACTTCAAAGACATCATATTACCTGATTACACAATAACCTTATCCCTAGTTCTCTCATAACCCACACAACAGACCCAGTCCCGTTTCTTTTCAAACAGACCTCGTATATAGTTCATGCTCCGAAATTTTGACTTAATAATTGAAAAGGTTTTAACAAACCATATATTCCACTTTCTTCACCTCGGTTTCTGATGTTTCTGTTTGCTAATCCGTGTACCTTTATTATAAAATGAAAATACAGGTACAATTAATTATTTTCCAAGATGGCGTCCAGTAGGTGTGTCACGGCTAGAGGTGTGTAAAGTTGCATATGGTGGCAGTCCGAAATCTAAATTATTAAAAATCATATATATAAAACACATATGTATAAATCATATATAATAATTACGGGTATGTGAGGGTGTCAAGGGGCTATTCATTTAATTCTGAGATTAAAATTAAAATTTTGTAATCGTAGATGACAGCAGTGATAATTTCTGACCTCGAAATTAAACTCAACACCTTTTGGAACTCCCACATAAGAAATTTCACTTCTGATTTTGGCCTTGCAATTGAACTCAGCACCTTTTGAAATCACCACATGAATTTTAACGAAAATCTTATGATTTTTTTTATAATTATGACATTTTGCGCTGCAGCCATATTGTATTAAAATGTCAACCATTTTGGATTCGGAATTGAACTCAGCACCCCTTCGAATATATGAATTTTTACGAATTTTAAAATTTATGACGTCTTGGATATCAAAATTCAACAAATTTAGGCTTGTAATTGAACTCAGCTCTCCTTTAACTTCTCTCCCCACCTCAAATATGAAATTTCACGAAAATTTGATAATTTTGATTAATTATGACATTCCGGGTTGCCGCCATATCGGATTTCAATATTCAACTATTTTAGCCTGGGAATTGAATTCATCATCCATTTAAACCCCCTCATATAGATGTTGACGAATATCAGATAATTTTTAATAAATGCAACATTTCGCGCTGCCGCCATCTTGGATTTCAATATTCGACAATTTTAGCCGCTAAATTGAATTGAGGCCTCTTAAAACCCTTATATGTGAAATTTCACGAATATCTTAAGATATTCTGGGCTTCCGCCATCTTGGGTTTTAAAAAATCAACAATTTGTTATATCTAAATTTTATGTTAATAAATAACCACCGGCGTAACACACCGATAGGTCCTGAGCCTGCCCCAACGTCATCTGTCCGCGCTTGGTGGAACTGTGTCCACCTGAGTGACGGCAGTGTGGTCAGCTCTGCGCGAACAGGCGTATTAGGGGCTTTCTAGACCGAGTGGCCGTCACGTCTTTTTTCACGTGACTCCCCAGCTGAGTAGATGCCGAAAACTGGGACTCCAGCCAGGAATTGAACCCGGGACCACGCGTTCAACTCTCTAACCACTAGATTATGGAACACCCTAATTTTATGTTGATTATGTTTATATTTTATGTTATGGTGTGTACATTATGTTATTAAGTAATGTATCTATTTTTATGTCAAGCAATTGAGAAAGCAAGCTTTGTTGAAAACGCTGCGTGGTCATAAACATTTTTGGTTTAAGATAAATAATAAGAGAAAATGGAGAGAGCTTTTGGAATTACCAACAAGATAAAATCTAGGTGAAAATCAGAAACGTAAAATGGAAATAATTAGTAAACCGTTCCATTTTCATTATGCTGTTTCATTCTAATTAATGCAATAGTTTGCGAGGTATTAAATAAAATATTTAGCATTGAATTGGTCCACGAACCATATACTGACACTATTAAAAGAAAAACGGGACGGGCGTAAGCCATAGTGCTGTTACCGCCCATAAAATTCATTTTATCTTATCTTATTAAAAGAAAAAAAATATATCTAATATTGGATTCTCACGTAGAAATGGAGATGATCAATATTTTCTTACCGCGTAAGAAAAAAAAATCGTAAAATCTGTGTTATATAGTGTCATAATTTTTGTATTTGAATTATATTTGATTTATTGTTGAAATTGAGATATCTTAAGCTAACATACTAACTCGTAACTTAGGATGTGGACGATTTATAGACGTGCAAGCGGTTATCTTTGTAAACAGCTCCAACTTGATTCTGTACGGGACTCGAATAGTCTGGTTCCACAAAGTGGTCTATTTCTCAGCTGGGAGATAAAGATAAAAGCTTACTCTATCGTGCAGAGCAGAACTTATATTCCATAAAAATCATCGCTAAAACTCAGATACTGTTTGCGTGAAGAAATAATCTTTTTTTTTTTTAAATCCTTAACATCGATAAGATTCTCAGTGAAGTATTATTCATTCGTAGATTAAACGATGGGTCTTTAACTTGTTAAATATTTTTATATTTTCAACAAGGAAAAGAAATATGCACAGAAACTTTATCGCAGGAATACAATTGGTTTCTATATAATTACCGTACAGTGTATAAAAATGTATGTATATATGTTCCAGTATAACTTTTGAACGCCTGGGGCAATTTCAACCAAACTTGGTACACGTATCACTTATAATCTTGAAAGAAATACTGTGGGGGGCAATTCACACTTAGCGCCCCCTATAATTGAAAACGACGGAGATTAATATCGAATCCATAGTTTTCGGGGTCGCTAAACTGATTGGTGACAATCCCAATGACATTTAAGTCCAGGTTTAGTCGAAATATTTTGTTGACCCCGCACCAACGGGTTGGCAAATCAGCTAGTTCCTTATAAAATTGCGATTTATGATCAGTGAAGTACACTAACATTATTTCTTATTCTCATGTCTTTGGAAGCATCTCTTTCTATTTATGAAGACTTCAATTTTTTTTTGTTTATCTTAAACTCTATACAATTTTTCAGAGAACTCTTTGAAACTGACCAACTCTGAAAAGTGTATCCAATTCATTATTTCTTTTCAGGCCTCAGCGACCATATAATCCCGCTTAGTTCGTTCATCGTGTTCTGAAATTAAATCCCAGGAACCACAAAGTATACAGAGGTTCTTCAAGTGCCGTTCGAAAGGTCCTCAGAGTCACCAGAACTATTGGATTGGTGTAATGTTTCAGTGTTGTCAACCAAGAATTTAAAAATTCAGTTCTTTAAAATTATTCCATTCCGTGAAATCTATCTGCACCAAACTTGGTATATAAACATTCCCAGATATAATAGAAAAAGTAGCGTATGTGTCCTAGCCCCTCTTATGAGTGTTGACAACCTATTTTAGAAATTATTTTTTTAATTAGTTCCATACCGTTGGACTTATACACATCAAACTTGACATTATCATTATACCACAAAATAGGACGGCACTGTATGTGTCATCGTCCCCAAGTAACTTAACTGTCAGTGTTGCCAACCTCTTTTCTATAAACTTCAAATTTTCAAATTGCTTCTCTTACCTTAAACGTATCAGCACTGAGATTGGCATACACATTATTCGACAAAATAGGAAAATACTGTCCCCGTCTGTAAGTACCCTATTTGTCAGTGTTACCAACCTATGATATAAAAAATAATGTTTTTGTGTCTGAGATTCTATTAAGGGACTGGAGCCTTCGTGATTATTACTACAATCGAAGCGGTAACTTGTTTTTAAGAGGACCTACAAATTAGCCCCTAGAGCTTAATCCATCTCGCATTTCTTACATTTATTTTGTTAAGTGTCCTCAATTAAAAGATTTTACACGTGTCACTCACTATATGTATTTCAGAACAATGTCATGGGGTGTGCCCTACGATAAGCCTATTTATGCTCGTTTTTTATATTTTCCCGTTGATAACCCTACCAACTGACCAGATCTTGCACCACCTACCAAATACGAATAGCGTTACATGAAGCTATCACAATGCTATCATTAAGACCAATATTGAGAATTCACAAAAAGAGAGGTCCATTATCCCATAAAAGCGTTGTTTCACAAGAACAATTTTTTGTTTTGTTTTGTGTGTATGTGGAGGACGATAATTTCCTCACCGTTCTATTATTCAATCTACCCCCCCCCCTCACTATCGAGTCTCTTTCTGCCCCTTCCATAGCAGATTTTGTACCCGTGGTGCATGCACGTCCTGGGTGAGGGGGTGGGCATTGCATCCTCCTCGGGTGATGGTGCTTTTGCTTCCTCATCATTAATTCACGGCGGTCGTCTCCCTGGAATATTGTGTTCCACCGGCTGTTCACTCTCCCAGAAACAAAACAAAAATTCTATTCGTCCCTTTAGCTTGCTTACATAGGGAAACAGATTTCAGAACTTCCATGTTTCTTAGCAAAGAAGGAGAGCAAGAGAGATATAGAGAGACAGAAAATGAGAAACAGGAAGAAAGAGAGAGATAAAAAGAAAAGGAGTCAACGAGAGGAAAAGTAAGGAAGATGAGAAATATACAGACAGAAACAGAATGAAAGAGAAAAGAAAAGAAATCAAGAATGTAAGAATGTAAGAAATCAAGAAAAAAGACCGAAAGAAAAGAAAATGAAAGAGGACAGAAAAGAAGATAAAAATAATGAAAGAATGCACGAAAGAAATAAAGAACGAAAAGAAAAGAAATAAAGATTAAATAAAAGAAAGAATGCAATGAAAGAAAGAAAACAAAAGGTTATAAATAAACGAAAGAAGAACTAAAAAGAATTGATCTAAATAAAAATAATGGGAAAAAATGAAAAGAAGTATGAATGAAATAAATAAATGAAGGAATTAAAATAATGAATGAGTGAAATGAAATGAATAAACGAATGAATTAATTAATGAAATGAAAGAAAAGAGTGAATGAACGAAATAAACTAATTGAAATGAACGAATGAAAGTAATGAATGGATGAAAGAAATTAAATAAATGACTGAATGAGAGAAATGGATGAAAGAAATCAAATAAATAAAAACGAATTAAATAAAAGAAAGAGGGGAAGAAATAGGAAAAACAGATAGGAAGACAAAGAAAAGAGAGAAAGGAACAAACAAAGAAACAAATTGAAGGAAGAAACAAATTTAAAAAACAGGAAATTAAAGAATAAGGGGAAAAGAAAAAGAAAGAAAAAGAGAAAAATAATTAAATAAAAAATAAAGAAAGAAAGTAAAGAAAGAATCCATGAATGAAAGGAAGTAATGAAACAAAAATATAAATAAATAAATAAATAGAAGTGTGTGAAAGCCAAAAAGATATAATGAACCAGAGAA